>JAFJTQ020000096.1:0-68958 GCA_022559915.2 Septoria petroselini
AGGATATCGTATACGAGAAGTATACGATATATAATAGACTCTATAAGAATTAGTCTATAGTCTTAACGGAGGTTAAGGGCATTACTATATATTACTATATACCCTCTTATAACTATCTAGGCTACTAGAAATATGCTTAAAGAACTCTTAGAGTCGTTCTACCGTATTAATATTATCCGACTCGTAGGAATCTACTCTTCGTAAAAGCTCGCTTTACTATACCTCGAGGGTACGAACCGCTTAGTTAAGCCCGGAGAAGCAAGATAGGAGGAACGATTCTTAGTTTTTTAAACTATTCTAATAAGTCTAAACGCTTTTAACGTGATTCTAGAATAACTCTAGCTTTTTACGTATCGACTATATAGCTTATAGCTATATAATGGCCTAGTTATATCGATCTTGCAGGTTCTCGTAGTTATGTCGTAGAGTTTTATATTGTTTCCGAACCTCTATCTATCTTTTATTAAGGGAGTTTTGCTAAGACTATAGTATTATAACCTAGCTTCTAAGCAAACCGAGCTCTAGACGGGGTTGATTCTATACCTAGGAGAGTAGTCCGATATAGTAGCGTAATTAGCTTATATAAGCTTCTATACTACTTACTAATTAGTATATACCTAGAGGAGTATACTTTCCTATCTACCTATTTGCCTACTTCGCTAACCGCTTCGAAGAGGCAGATCCGGGTTTATGACTGTTTTCGGCTATATCGAATTTATAGTACTCGTTAATTGTGTTTAAAGGGAAGCCAAAGTCGAAGGATATTTCTAAGCCGCCGGCGGAGGCCTTATCGAGGCTATTAGTACTTAAAGGCCCTAGTATTATATTATCTATAGGTACCGAGTCGCTAAAGAAGTTTATGCCTAGCCTAGCATTAGTTCCGTGCGCTAAAAATAGCGGGCTACGACCTAGGTAGGAGTAAGTAAATGTACTAGAGTCTATTATTTTAATAGTAAAGAGAAACAAGGATAGGTACCTGCGCTTTTCTATCTTTGTTTTACTAACACTTCCCGGCTTTAGATTATACATGCTTAAGTGCGGCGTATAAGGCACAGCGTAACCCATAGAGGGTCGGGTTCCCCGATCCGGTTCGCGGGCGCAGTCACGCTGCCTTAGCCCTTGCACGATCGTCCCAATGCACCGACGCTAAGCAAGGTCACTTGGGCTTTATGCTGGTCGCCAGATAGTGAAGCACTCTAGCGAAACCAACTCTGCTAGCGGAATCAACACGCTAGTCTACTTTTCTACCTCTAGTATATACTTGTGCTGCGTGAAATATTAGTTGCGGCGGCATTCTGTCGTTGTCTGAGGCTTATATACTTGTTCACGGACAGCCATCTTAACCAAGCGAGGATCTGCTCTGATATGCCGGGAAAGGGCTGCCCGGGCTCAATCCAATAACCAGATTGTTCGCAATGTTGAGTCCAGTCTCGCAACGTACGATGTAAAAAAAGTTTTGGCAGGGTTGAGCCATAGTTACGGCGTACTTGCTGTTGTCGATTGCTACACGCATCGACGCTGTCAGTCTTAGTATCGATAGATTGAGAACCGCTGGGCTTGACGCAGCCAGCTGTACGGATAGCCAACGCAGTATGGGTTGTCCTCCGCCATTTTCCGTATTACTACACTCCGACTGCAGGGACGCTGGAACAGAAGTCTGCCATTCATTGCTAGTGTCCGGAAGTCGGATGAAGAGTCTTAGGATTCTGGAAGTGGACTTTGGAAACCCCATGGAGCTCCATTACATAAGCTGAGACGAAGACTGACGCGGAGGACCCGCACACCAGGGCGTGTTACCTGACCCGAGAGCTATCATGCCAAGCTCTCGGATAAGGCATCTATGCATGAGCTCCACGCAGCCATAAATTTCTCGCTCTCCTTCCAAATCTCTCTTCCCTCTTCATACTTGCAAGTTCCACCCAAACTCCCACTCACGTTTGACCGATAGCTAACATGTCCTTAGACCTTGTTGAGGGCTCGGGTGCTCACGAATCCTCGACCCATTCACGACGCCCTGCATTGCACAGCGCGGTGGCAGACTGGATCTGATCTCCTTCGGGGGCTCAGTCGGCGGAATTTTTGATTTCCACCTTGTTGTCTCCAGACTTCAAACCTCTTTCATCAGTTCGTTGGCTTTTGCTGGCGGTTGGAGAAGGGTGTCTGCGCGTTGCGGGAGGGCGGTGCTGCTGGAGTGATGGATCGGTGAGTGAGTGCTGCGTCTTGACTTTTGGTCGTCGCGCACTTTGTTGATGGTGAGCCAGCGGAGCGGTTGAACTGAGCGGACACGTACGGGAGAGGGCTCCATCACGACGGCGTTGACCGAGACTCTACTGGATTGTGATGATGAGGCACGGTACATAGAAGGTGCATGGCATGGAATGTGGACGCATGTAGATGAACAGCCGCAGTGGTCGCCGTCTTCCTGGTAACAACAGCCCAGGGGAACACACACACATGTCCTCGTTTCGCAGCAGCAGCATTCATTCCATCATCATTCCATTGTGGGCTCGAGGCTCATATGAACAATCTCGGATTGCGTCCTCGCCCAACTCTCCAATCGCGCAAGTCGCTGTTGGATCTCGTGAATTATAGAACTAGAACCACTTCTTCTACCACTGCCGGCGGCTGTCAAAGCTCCAGAGCTCCGCGTCCCATCTCCATCGACTTCTCAGCACCTCCACGAGCAACATCACCACCACCACCGTCGACGTCACCAGTCGCCATCCCCCTCCCCGAATCTCCTTCACAGGATCTGCATACCGCTGTCCCTGCCGCCCCCGACGCGCAGCACACCATCGCGCAGGTCGAGCCTCCGCCGCTCATCGCCGAGCCGGACACACAACAGCAGCACGAAACTCCAACCATCCATCACAACACCGCAACCATGAGCAAAAAGGGCGATAAGAAGCAGCAGCAGCAGCAGGACGATGATGAGTCGCAGCAGGGCTCCATCTTCTCCGTCTCGGGCCCCGTCATTGTGGCCCAGAACATGATCGGAGTGGCCATGTACGAGCTGGTCAAGGTGGGCTTCGACCAGCTCGTGGGAGAGGTCATTCGCATCGATGCAGACAAGGCGACAATCCAGGTGTACGAGGAGACTGCTGGTGTCACCGTCGGTGACCCCGTGGTGCGCACTGGCAAGCCTCTCTCTGTGGAACTCGGACCAGGTCTGATGGAGACTATCTATGACGGAATCCAGCGACCCCTCAAGGCCATCAGCGACAAGTCCCAGAGCATCTACATCCCAAGAGGTATCGACGTGCCGGCGCTGGACCGCACGCGCAAGTGGGAGTTCACACCTAGCGACAAGTTCAAGGTGGGAGACCACATCACTGGTGGCGATGTCTTTGGCAGCGTCAAGGAGAACACTCTGCTGTCCGACCACAAGATCATGTTGCCACCTCGCGCGCGCGGAAAGATCACAAAGTTCCCCAAAAAGGGCGAATACACTGTGGACGAGAAGATCTTGGAAGTCGAGTTCGAAGGACAAAAGTTCGAGTACAGCATGATGCACCCATGGCCTGTCCGTGTGCCGCGTCCATCCACCGACAAGTTGAGCTCTGGAGACCCGCTCATCGTCGGCCAGCGTGTGCTGGATGCATTGTTCCCGAGTGTGCAGGGTGGCACAGTCTGCATCCCCGGTGCTTTCGGCTGTGGCAAGACTGTCATCTCGCAATCACTGTCAAAGTTCTCCAACAGTGATCTCATCGTTTACGTAGGATGCGGTAAGTCGGAAGAAGGGAAATTGATTCGCAGACGAATGAGAGACTGACGGCTGTTCTTGCCCAGGCGAGCGAGGCAACGAGATGGCTGAAGTGTTGATGGACTTTCCAGAAGTATGCTCACTGCCCGCCCAACACAATCACTGCTAACATGCCACTTCTAGCTTACAATCGAGTTCCAAGGCCGCCAAGAGCCCATCATGAAGCGTACGTGTCTGATCGCCAACACCTCGAACATGCCTGTCGCTGCCCGTGAGGCTTCCATCTACACCGGGTGAGTACTTTTCCAATGACATTGCAGACGTACCCGCTATACTCCATATGCTGACCTACAATCTTCTAGTATCACGATCTCCGAGTAAGTTCCCAATGAAAAGGCCCCTTCGCATTCGCAACTGACTTGACCGTTTTCAAGGTACTTCCGTGACCAAGGTAAGAACGTTGCCATGATGGCAGACTCTTCCTCTCGCTGGGCTGAGGCTCTTCGTGAGATCTCTGGTCGTCTCGGAGAGATGCCTGCTGATCAAGGTTTCCCTGCCTACCTTGGAGCAAAGCTTGCCTCTTTCTACGAACGCGCTGGAAAGGTCGTGTCGCTCGGCTCGCCAGACCGTCAAGGCTCTATTTCCATTGTTGGCGCTGTCTCACCACCTGGAGGAGATTTCTCGGATCCCGTCACAACTTCGACCCTCGGTATCGTGCAGGTCTTCTGGGGTCTGGACAAGAAGCTCGCCCAACGCAAGCATTTCCCTTCGGTCAACACCGCGCTCTCGTACTCCAAGTACACCAAGACATTGGAGAAGTACTACGCCGAAAATGCGCCAGAATTTCCCCGCTACCGCGAGCGTATTCGAGAGCTGCTCTCGCAATCTGAGGAACTTGACCAGGTTGTGCAGCTGGTCGGAAAGTCGGCCCTTGGTGACAGCGACAAGATCACTCTCGATGTCGCAACGTTGATCAAGGAAGACTTTTTGCAACAGAACGGTTACTCTGATTACGATCAGTTCTGCCCTCTGTGGAAGACTGCCTGGATGATGAAGGCCATGATGACCTTTCACGATGAAGCGCAAAAGGCCGTCTCACAGGGGCACAACTGGTCAAAAGTGCGCGAGAGTACTTCTGACGTGCAGAACGAGCTGCGCAACATGAAGTTCGAGGTTCCCACTGAAGGCGAGGAGAAGATCACCAAGAAGTATGAGGAGCTGGTGCAGAGGATGACGGAGAAGTTCGCGGCTGTCATTGATGAGTAAACGCACAAATACTGTAGGCAGCTATTACCGAGCTAGCAGAGTTGAGGGTGCTGTCTGTCTTGTCGTGTGGATAGTACGAATATAGAGTATCAACGGCTGTTACAGAACGCAAAGATCCCTCCCAATCGTATCGCCATTCGACCGCAAGACGTGCACAAGTTCCTACTTGCGTGTTCGAATGGACGGTGCCCCAGCCGCCGCGGTGCCCTTGGTCGTAGCGTGGGTTGTACATTGGCTGAGAGGGACCGGTCAACACACATGCGACGCGAGCACCACCGTGCCGTTGCGGCATTGACATAAAGGGAGCGGTGTGCTCGGACAGGGCGGACGGCTTCTTAAGCCCCGGTGCCTCTCATGGTACATGAGTCGAGCGGTCCACTCCCTTGGGAGCTGGTCAAACGTCGACCCCCACGACTGGGTCGTCGCGAACCATGATGACGGCGAGCTGTCAGGCTGGAGTATGCTATGCCGTGGGTTGCGATGAGAAAGGGCAGAAGGGGCATACTGCGCATCGCTCCATCGTTGTTTGTGTGTGTTGTACAAACAGAGGCAGAAATAATCGCAATGTGAGGACGAAGTGCAGTGCAGTGCATTTGTGATGACCTCGGTCCCTGCATCTCATCTCCCCTTCATCAACTACCTAGATAGAAAGTACGATGCATCATCTCCTGTCTCCAGAACTGAACACTCTCCATCATGTTGCTTCTCGGCCTCACTGGTAGTATAGCGACCGGCAAGTCCACTGTGTCGACGATCCTGTCGTCGCCGCCGTACAACCTACCCATAGTAGACGCCGACAAGGTCGCGAGGCAAGTCGTAGAGCCTGGCACAACTGGCTACAACCAGATCGTCTCCACCTTCGGACCCTCGACACCAGATCTACTCGTAGAACCTACACCCGAGAACGGCGGCGAGCGAGGACACAATGGTAAGGGCAGACCTCTGAATCGCCCGGCACTAGGCAGGAGAGTGTTTGGAGAAGGGAAGGACGAGGACAAGAAGAAGCTGAATGCTATTGTGCACCCCGCTGTCAGAAGGGAATTGTACAAGCAGATGCTGTTCGCATATCTCGGTGGGAACTGGGCCTGCGTCCTGGACGTGCCGTTGCTCTTCGAATCTGGCTGGGAGCCTCTCTGTGGGACGATTCTCGTGGTCGGCGTCAGCGACCCAGCAATTCAGATGCAGCGCCTTCGCGCGCGCGATGAGCACCTCACCGAGGAGGATGCGAAGAACAGAGTCGCGGCGCAATGGGATGTACGAGACAAGGCCAAACGGTGCTTGCGGCGAGGAGAAAAGGCAGGCGTGGTGGTTTGGAACGACGGCGACAAGGAGGACTTGAAGAGGCAGATTGACGCAGTCATGACTACGGTCAAGAGCGGCAGTCCACAGTGGTGGGCGTGGTTGCTGCTCCTTTGCCCGCCGTTAGCTGTAGCCAGCGGTGCCTGGCATTATGTCCGCGGGTGGTGGATCAAGAGACAGTGGGAGCGGGACCAGGTCAAGGAAAAGGCGAGGCTTTGAGTCTCTGCAGCATCCCAGGAAGCTCTATGCGAGTGGGAAAGTGAGCACGCGGCTTGTGACTGGACGCGGTATGCTGCCTCGTGCAGGTGGGCTTCATCTGCACGCGGCTTCGATGCGGGCAGACAAAGCTTCGACAGCGCGATCGAGAGCGCGTGCGACAGACGAGCCTCTAATATGCCTGATTTCATGGCGACGAATGCGAATGTGAGTAAGGACTATGCATACATGAGTAACGACGCGCCGGCAAGCGTTTGGGGTGTCCGCCCTGGCGGCGTCCTGCTTGTTGCACGATTGGGAGTATTGATGCGATGCACTGGCGGATTGAGCTGGAATTGATGAACTATAGGCTGAATGCAAGTGCGAGTAAGTCGCCGTAAGTTGGCTGAAGGCGTATCTGCACGACGGGGAGATTGCGCTCGGTCGCAGCTTCCGCGACTAGAACCTTACTTATTAGCTTCACATAAGTGAACAATGCGGTTGACGAGTCGTAACATCTCGAAATAGTGCAGCACCAAACATCGCAGCGAAGTTGTTCACACAACTTGACAGCTGATTGACACACCTTTGGACATGGCCAACAAGACGACATCGCGATAAAGACTGCCGACCATTGCAGGAGCTGGCGAAGAGCAAGTGAAAATCAACACCTCGCGTGGACCATTGCAGAACAGCTCGAGCTATTGGTCCAGCTTACCGCATGTGCAGGAGAGCAGAATGACCGCAACGAAAGTGATGAATTTCGCCGACCATTTCGCGAACCCACTTGGACTTCACCCACCTTCACCAACATACGAACGACCTTACGGAGGACGAGTTGACAGCATCATCAACAGCTATGCAATGGAGCGTAGTCCGACCGAGAAGTGGGTGGCAGAGAGCTGTGTGGGCTCATACATTGACGACAGATGTCCCACAGAGTGGGAGCACCCACTATCACCACGGACGCCACAGTCCGCTCAGTCGTATGAGTGGCCAGACGCGACGCCCAACCTTCGACCCATCGACTCGTTGAACATTACAGACGAGTCCCGGACCATTCCCACAAATGTAGCAGCGAGATTCGCAACTCGAGAGCTCAATGACTTACGTGACAATGACCAGACAGTACCTGCTCACTCCCCAACCGATGATCCCACATCTCCTCTCAAAGAGAAGAAGCTGGATGCCACTTTGTTACGCAAGCTCTTCAAAGCTACAATCGACGAGAAGCGACGAGTGGACGAGGCCCGAAGACAGACCACACAGGATGTCAATGCCAAAGTCACCGCGAAAGCTGGTGCTGAGGCTCGCAGTCGGAGGGCAACTGAGCAGCTGTCACCCAACGCACCGGACGACCACGAGCTTCTTCGAGGCATCAGGCAAAGTCTTGACACGCTGCCCGGAAGCAATGAACTAGAGCAGCTTCCCCCCATTTCTGCAACAGCGTCGGAAGATGCCATGCAACGCAGCTCACAAGACTCGAAGCGGCCCCGAGAGTCGCTAGACCGTCGTTTGAGCAAGTCTTCAAGCAGAAAAAGCAGCTTCGACAAAAGCCGACTTGCTCGCATCGCCGGCATGAGCGTAGACGAAACATCTGGCGTCGCACATCTCCGCCTACCCAGCTTCAGCTACTTGTCTGTGCCAAGTAAATTACGTGCACTATCCACCACGCGTGAGGAGGGACATGTCAAGGACACGGGCATCAACTCAGTGGATCTGACGTCCGTTAGACCCAACAAACCTATGGCCCGCGACGCACGCACCAAAAAACGAGAGTCAGGAATTGTCGAGCTGCAGAAGTTCTTGCGAGACACTGGCCCTACCCAAGCCGACTCGCCCACCTTGGGAAAGCCGAAGACTGGCAAGTTGAGCAAGCAACGAGGGAGAGACAAGAACAAGTCAGTACACCATAAACAGCCTCGGAATAAGTCGGCAGCGGCTGCAGTGGAGATCTTCCTATCACCGGACGAACACCAAACGCCGCAACGGCCCAGCACTTCACATGTGACTTCGATACATGAGTTGGAAATCGGTCTCGGCGTAGTCACCGAAGGGCCAGCCTCAATGGGACCTTCAATGTCGAAGCGCATGAAAGATCGTGCTCGTCTGCAGGCTCAAGTCGATTCTGTATCGTCCAGGGCGTCTCCAGGTATGCTGCCTGTGGGCTCTGGGATCGTGCCTTTGGTGCAGTGCCCCAGAGGCAAATCAGTCGACATTCCCCGCACACGGTCGCGACCAGTTCTGTCCAGGAGAGCCGTCTCACGGCCGTCCTCGATATACAAGTTTCCCGGGTCGCAGTTTGAAGAGCCGATGCCTGAAAGAGCGCCATCGAGTGACACCATTGAGGGAATCGAGCAAGCTTGGGGTTCTCCTCCGCCTCTGCGTACCTTGTCTCGAGAGGTCAGCGTGCCTCTTCCCAGCATAGAGGCACTAGACCAAGCGTTCACACGCCCAGCCAAGCCAGTGACCCGCAAGGCGTCTGCTAGACATGCTGTGCCCAAGTTGGCACTCAAGATCCCTGCCCCTGGAGATTGGGAGGAGGTCTCGTATGCGCAGAGTGTAGTGTTCCAGACGCTCACGCCTGTCAGCGCCTCGAAGGTTTTTATACCCAAGTCTGCCGTAGGAAAGTCACCAGTGGCCTACGACTTTCCACCTTTGCCAAAGGAATGTACCGAGGGCAAGGACTACTCGCGGTGCGCAGACCCCGAGGACTCGAGCGAAGCGGAGGATGCGCAAGAAAGTGTGGCCAGGTCCGCTACGCGCACCAAGAAGTCACTTAAGGAGCGTAAGGATTCAAAGACGCCCTCGGTGGAGCCATCACCTGTACCGGGACGGACCTGGGATCAGTTGCCATCCCAGACGAATGATGCGGATTGGTTCCGAGACTACACATCCGAGTCCCTCCAAGCATTCGAATTCCAGCCTGCAAATGACAGGAATGCAAAGCGTGTGCCGCTGAAAACTCCACAAGCGGCTTCTGAAGAGATACAGAGTGTTGTTGAGGGTTGGGTCGAAGCCGCGCACGAGCAGCGGACCTTGAAGCTGGCAGCCGCCAAGCAAGTCATGCGTGCGCCTCGATCTCCTGGTGCACCGTCAGCTCGAAGAGGATCCCGAGCGACCACGTCTCTCGGGTTCCGCGAGGACGATGCCGAGTGGGCGCCGATGAACAGAGCTCGAGATGCGTCACGGCCACGGGAACCCAGTGAGAGACCTAAGACGGCAGCCGGACGTGTTTCCCAATGTTCATCAAGGAGTCGATCGATAATCTTCTCCGATCGAAGATCGTCTGCTGTGTCCGGCGGTGCCTTTGAAGAGGTCGGCATGGGATTGACGACTGAAAGCGAGCACAAAAGCAACGCCTGGGCAGCCGCTAGCGCGAGAAGCACCAAAGTGCCCATCAAGGGCATGAGCTTTCGATCTGGCCCAAACAGTCGAGCACCGAGCCGTCCTGTCAGCCGAGTTCCAAGCATCCGATCTCCGATGCCATCGCAGAAAGACTGGGGCGCTGGCAACTTCACATTCGACTTCTTGTCAGCGCGAGCTTCGCAGACCCCAGCACCCGCAGACGACAGCTGGCCAGAATATCGAGAACCAGATCGCACATCCAAAGCAAGTATCCCAGATCAAGCTCTGAGGCGTCCCTCGCTCGCGTCTACGCATCAGAGTCAGAAGAGCCAAGGCGCCTCAATTCTCAGCGTCCATTCGCGGAAATCAAGCGCTGCCTCGCACCACTCTTCCACGACCTCTTACGGCCGTTCGATCCAGGGCGAGTCCGAACGAAGTTACGATAATCAATCTCGCCTGTCCCAATACTCATCATTGGGCAAGCAGCTCGATGGCTCTCCGGTGCCCCCTTTGCCCGAATCACCTCATCATCTCCAAAAGAATCGATTTGCAACGCAGACCACCATTTTCGCTGGCAAGGGATGGATCTCCCCTCATCCTCTCAGTCGCTCGCCCACTGAGCTTGCATCTCCGCCACAGTCGGAGATCGTCTTGCCCAGCGAGGCATTTCCTCAAGGAGCTACCATGACTTATGATGAGTGGAAGCAGATGCAAGAAGCTGGCTTACGGTTGCGACACAATCACTCCATCACTGAAAGCAGTAGGACGCACAACGGGGTTTACCAAGACGAGCGCTTTCGTCACCCAGTATGGGAGGGCCGCGGACTGTCGCCCGCTTCTCTCCAAGGCGGCTCGAACGAATCGGCAGCATCGACAAGCCGGAAAGCTTCCACCCCGTCAAGCTTGCGAGAATCCGAAGCTGGAGTGGGCCAGCAAGATGTTTCATTTGTGACAGGTTCTGTCAAGTCTTCGCGGCATCAGCGCTCCAACTCGGCATAGCACGCTGATCGGTCAGCTGCTAGCCGCGAGGACAGAGGCAGCCGGCATCGGAGCCGGAAGAGTGAGCGAGGAGGAAGCGAATACCAACGATCGAGTCGAAGAGACCGCTCGTCGGCCGACAACCAGTCGCGGAAGCGTAGGCACCACAAGCACGGCCATCGCGATGACGTCGCCAGATGTGGCCGCGAAGGAGAAAGTAGCCAGCGGAAACCTCGAAAGCAGAGTGCGGAGCCGAGTGAGCGGCTTCCAAGAAGCAATCGCTCACGGCGAGCCTGGGACAGCCATCGCAGTGAACCTGCTGAGCGAAGCACACGCAACTCAGGCACGCATCACAGTGCACGTGCTGGCGAGAGTGGATATTTGGTGAATAGCGAGCGATTCCAACAGCCTTGGAATGATGCAGAGGTGGGCAATGCTGGATATTACGTCCCGCCACAGTACGACATCAGGTACGCAAACAAACTAGCGACATCTGGTCGGTGAAGTGCTGCGTAAAACAAAGGAGCGAGTGTGGCTTGGATTGGATTGGATTGGATCGGATCGTGTGACCTACCACTTACCTCATGATCTCTTTGTTTTTGCGTTGAGCGACCCAGCGTAATAGCGTTTACGACAGCCCGTGTGCTGTCTTTGTACTAGTATCAACAGTGTGTACATGTACTACCACCACCACCACGGAGACGAGACCTAGTTGGCTTCGAAAGCTCCTATGTAGATAAACTAATGTCTCTTTGCATGACTGGACATGCCCTCCATCCCATTACTGATCATGCTTACCTTGTAATGGAACGCGTCCCAAGCAAACTTTTGCTGTCCTACTCTGATTACTTTACTCTCTGCCATTCGGGCGTGATGTCTCGCGGTCACCGATGTCGACGCGAGACCGGCTGGTAATCCCGGCCTTGTCGACGCTACTTTTGAGAGGAGTACAGTAATCGGAGAGAGTCTTGGCTGTTTGGGCAGACTTGGAGAGCTTGGCCTGAGCCGTGCGTTGGTTGTAATAATATAGCGACGATTGGTAGGTCACGAGGTGGTGTCATGTGAGACTGCTCGACCGGGATCGCTAATGAGAGCTGACGGAGCACGTGCAAGTCGCAGATGTTTGCTGCACCGGCACTTGTAGCGAATGTCGCTGCTGTCTGTTGCGGACGGATGATGATGTGTGGCCTGCCTGCCTGCCTATTTCTGCCTGCTCCTCCTTAGCGCGTCGTGGCCACGTTGAAACATGTCGATCAGTCTCAGGAGGGGCGTGCAGGGCGTCTCAGGCTGAACCCTACCTTTAGTTTGTTACACCACATTGCCTTCTCGACTCGCTTTGAAGACTACTACTACTTTGCTACTACTCTGCTACTGTCCGTCATCGTCCACGAACTGCAGCATGTGATCTGGTTTGATCTGATTGCACAGCAAGCACATCCGGCCTTCCTTCCTCGCCCGCCGCCAGAGTCGGAAGGAGCAACTCTGCGACCGCCCCACCTCACGCGCGCAGCGCCGACGCGAGGAGCACAATGGGATTTTTAAAACACTTTCGTGAGTGCCGCTGTCGAGCAGCGGAGAGCTGGCTAACGTGTCCCGTCGCGACTTCCAGGCTCCAAGTCCAGATTGCGGCAGGAGGCTCAGCCCAACTACTCGAATTATCCCCCTTCTCCACAGCCTCGTCGACATCTACCAACCGGGCGTGACCCGACGCTCCGCCTGCCCGAAAAGGTCCTCACCAACATCTTCTCCTACGTGTGCCCGCACACCCAAGACTACACATACGAGCCATGCGAGCAGTCACAGATTGGCGACGGGTGCATGCTCTGCGACCTGCGCGATCTCTCACACTGTGCGCAGACTTGCAGAAAGTGGTACGCGTCAGCGCAGCAGCAGCTGTACACCAGCGTCCGGATCGATGCCGTGCACTACTGTGAGCTGGAGGAACTGCTTGCCGAGAAGCGCCGCAAGGCAGGCAAAGGCCATTTTCGGAACAAAAGTGCCGTGGAGCCTGTGGAGATACCAAACATCCGTCTGGGATTGCTATGCCGAACACTGCGGGAACAGTCCAACCTGGCTTCGCAGACATTGTTCCTGAAGATTCCATACATGACGAGGGAGACAGCCAAGGGCGATCTTGCGCGTACAGTGGCTGCTCTGCCCAATTTGCGATACGTGGACTTGCCAGACGGCTTCTACAGCGGAGATTCCACATGTCTGGCACTGAGGCAGGAGCTACAAGCGCGATGTCCGGACATCCGAAAGATGATATATCGCAGTGGCTCTGAAGAGGCCCTCGAACTGCTCGCACACAGGCATTGGCAGGCTATAGAGACATTGGAGCTCACGGGTCTGTCGGTCGAGCCCGCAACACTCCGCATTGTGCTGGGCAGCTTGCCAACACTAAACGACCTGACACTCTCAAACATGCCGTGGATCGACGACAGCGTCTTCAGTCCCTCCCCGGGCCAGCTCCCGGACTTTCCGGCTGTTCAGTATCTGAAGCTGAAACATACTCCAAACCTTACGGCCGAAGGCCTGAACTCATGGCTCCAAGCGCCACACATCCGAGAAATGCTCTTCTCACTCAGCCTGGACGATACTGGCGTCACCGTACAAGATTTACACGAGGTTCTCTGGAACGCCACTCACTTGTCACATCTTGCAATCGTTGAGACGGTCTCCAAATCGTTGTCGCTGGCTGCACAACAGCTTCCGCCGTTGTCGTCCATCTCGCTCAGGACCCTGCACTTTGAGATCAGCAGCGCTGATGATGTGCACGGCCTTCAGAAGCCTGCGGAGTCATTCTATGCTTACCTGGCTTCATCGCTACACCAGAGCGCGTTGCCTGCTCTGACGACACTTTACGTTCGAGAGCAGAGCTTCCCCGAGCTGCTCCTTCTTCCCCCACTACACATGGGCGTCGGCGGGGGCAAGTCGAACAATCTCAGCGTGGCTGGATCGATGCAGGGTGGCGGCTTCAACCAGACTCTCGAAGTCTTCTCCAAAGGCATAGATGAGCTTGAATGGGTCTTCACCTCCATCACACCGCAGAACAACCCATCGGACAGGAGAAGCAGCGTAATGGCATCAGGTGGCAGGCCACTGAGTGCATTCAGCGCAGGTCGGGGCCTCGGTCCGCAATGGGCGCAAGGTGGCTTTGGCGGCGAAGCCCGCAAATCTGTCATTGTGGGCAATGGTTTCGGAGGCTTCTTGGCCGTGCCGCAAGAAGAGGTCCCTCGACCCATGACATCTGATGGCGGTTCTGGAGGAGCGCGGTTTGGCAGTTTTGGGAAATCTGACCGCAATAGTTTCTTGCCCGCTCCGCCGAAGCTGTTTGGCGAGAGTGCACATCAGCGGAGAGGGAGTAAGCATGACTTGTGGCGGTAGATGGGACCGGTGCGATAGCGACTGCACAGAAGCAGGCGAGCCGGACCTGCTTGCTTCTAAATGGAATGCGGCGTTGGGACTACTGGACGGGAGGATGCTCTAATATCTGACGAGTGATGGACAGAAAGGGATTTTCTTGTGTGCTATGGCAAAACATCGGAATGTGTGATACCCGACGATAACATTATCGAGACGACCATCGAGTTCTCTCATCAGCATTATGCTATTGGAAAGTAGTGTTTTGATTGTTTTGCTGCTTCGCCCGCAACATATTTCCCCTTTCTTCGCTCATGTGCTTTCCTTGCCCCCATTGGTGGACTGTCCACTGCTACTCTGCCCGAAATGCAACGACCCTGCTCCCTTTTGAATGTTCTCCAAAACTCCGCGCCTGCCACTGGGTATCGCTGGGCGCTCCGTGAATGCAGTGATTCCAGTGCTGCAAGAAACAAGTCATTGTCGTCCTGTGCCTTTTAGGACTTGTAAAACGCCATGCGCTTCTTCTGCTTCTTCTCCTTGCGCGCTTCGTTGAATGCCTTGACTTCAGCTTTGCTCAGCTTCTTGTTCTTGCGCTCCTCCTTGAGCGACTTTCCCTCATGGGCATTGGCGGCGGCGTCCACGTCAAAAAAGGCATTCATTTGTCGGCCGCTCTTGGCAAAGTCGTTGTGGCGATCTGCGGTGAGATGTGTGGGCTGGGTGCTGCCCGTCCGCGCGTTGAGGGCCAGGGTCGAGCTGTAGTCGGCCACGCCCGCAGCCTGTTCGGCCATTGTGCTGGCGCTGCTGGTGCCGTTCAGGCGCTGCTGCGTGTACTTGGCATAGTCCGCGTTGGGATCGTAGTTGCCGTGGATCTTCGGGTTGTACGCGAGTGGATGCGTTTCGACTACTGGCTGCGCAGCGGTTGGTCCTGTTCCTCGTGTCAGATGGCGTAGTACGTGCGGAACTGTAGAGCGGCTTACGCTCGATGCCGGCTGGATACTGTAGACCACATGGGTCCGGCCCGGCGAGCTCGATATTGTAGATCCAATACGGCTCTGCTGGTTCTGTCCAGCTTGAGGCGCCGGTCTCCGTGTTGGTGAAGTAGTGGGCTGGAAGACCCGGCCCTTGTTCGGGATTCTGGCACTTGTACCACTTGTACTTCTGCAGGTTTTTCTGGCATCCGTCAGATATGGTGGGTATAAGGTGTGCGCGATCTATGAATGCTGAAATGAGCCAGGCAAAGGACACGCAAAGTCCGCCAGAAGAGCGTCACATCGCGATGTGCAGTTCCATGCCGAATCGAGTCTGAGTGCATCATCCTCTTCTCGCTCATCTTAGTGCTCGATGCCTAAAAGCAGCAACTTGAGCGTGCCACCGCGAGAACTGTGCGGACAGTGTAGTGGTAGGAGTACGCCATGAAGGGTATGAGCACAGCCTTGCGACCAGGGCTTCGGAAGTGTTCGCGTCTGAAGTCCACTCTACGCTGGCGCGTCGACGAGATCCTTCTCGCAGCTGCAGGCTGAATCAGGTGTGCTTCTCATGGAGCACCACCCATCTGTGCGAAGTGGATGTGGGAAACAAGTCGAGGGATAAAAGGAGGAAAGGTAAAGTTGCACCATGTGCACTCACCGCTTGGTCCGACTCTTCTTCATTTTTCACTCCATCCGTTGCTTCTTCCACTACTCCCTCTGCTGCTTCTTCCCTACCCTGTACCTACGTGAAGTCAGCCTACTAGGAAAGACGCAAGGTGTTCTGTTGACATCATGTGACGAAGCACATCTGATGTGATTGACAAGCGCCCACAGATTGGGCGAACCTCAACCTGGACGCAACTTGTCCTCGCCGAGTCCGGAGAATGGGGCCCAAATGCAGCTATCGTCGTGAACGTCGCCTAGATTGTGGGAATATGGCGTGGGTTCTGGCCTCCAGATCGTGATAACATCTGGACTCACCTCCTCAAGCGCCTCAGCATCGTCTGCACTTTCGACGGGCTCTTCAGGTTGATCCGCAGACTCTGCCGTAATTTGCTGAGGCAGGTTCGCCATCTGAGCAGCGCCCTTGATTTGGAGCTCCGCTTCCTGCGACATGATGCCTTTGCATAGACTCTGTAGACTGGATCGTTTGGATTATACGCGGGTCGCGCTTGCGTGAAAGTGCGAGGGAGGTTGCGAAACTTTGGCCAAGAAATCACAGCCGAAGGCCAGCCACAAGTCGGGGATCCACAGCGACCAGAGTGCTTTTTCTGGCGTGCCTTTTCGCTGCCAAAGAGCATGGATTATTGTCAGGTAGTGCTACAGCCAGTTATGAGGTCAAGGATAACAGGGACGACGTAGCTGGTCGACAGTACCTTCTCATTTGTGTACGCTGCAGACCAAGCACGCTGGTCTTGACCGGTTCTTTGCTGCTCGAGTGTGCCAGACGCCCGTGACACATTATTAGTGTGTAGATCCGACTCATGTATGCAACTGATCTCCAGCAGCCAGGCCACCATGGCGCAGCCAGTGCTGGTTACGGCGTATGAGAGAGCTCCAGATCGGGCCCCAGGCAAGCGCAGCGATGCACAAGCACTCCCGCCCATATCATCGTATGCTTTCGCGAATATTCTCCGATCGGTCTCAGACGGCAGCCGGGACTTCCAAGCAGCGATCGATGGTATAGCTGAAATATGCGCGAAGACGCGGTTGAGCCTGGCGACTGAGTATGGCTCACATCTGCCGCCGCTGGGTGAGATCACAGTGGCCAGTGCCAATACTCCCCGCTCACAGGCACCTCGTCCAGGCATGCGCCGAGTTCTGACAAGTGTGCCAGAGGCGAGCTCTGGTAGCAGCGAAGGGAGTCGGAAGAGCACGAAGAAACGAGGAAGCATCTTCAGCTTTCGGAAGCAACAGCAGCATAAGCAAGAGAGCAAGCCAGTATGCCGTATTCGCATTGGCAGCATTGGGCGGTCCATACCTGCGGGCACAACGACCGCATTGACTGTTGAGCCATGGCTGGAGGAGCGAGGACAACGCCAGTCAGATGCTACGATGGTCGCAGTCGTTCCGGCGAGACCGGTCCCACGGCAGGGAAAAGCAGATACAGCGCAAGCCAGTTTGCAGCGTCTCCTTGCGCCCCGTCGACCCACATTCACGGACTGAGATGATGCCCTCCGTGTACGTTGGACTCAAGCCGCCCTTCTCAACCATAGCCCAAGCAATTGGGTTCCTGTTCCGGTGCGTTGCCATCGGGCATGGCTCCAACACATGGGATTTGTACACGCCAACGGAAGCTCCAGTCCGCGGGAGCTCCTGCTCTGTAGCACAGCCACTTGAGCGATGGTAGCGGCGCTTCTCGAGTCGCAGCCAGCAAGCCTACTCAATTCTCCAGTCTAGACCAGTCCAGTCCAGGTCCTGGCTGCAAATGTCCGAAAGGCGCGTACTCTCGAGTTCACCGAGACGATGTTCCTCATGTGCAAGTATCAGTGGAAAGGAGAAAGGATGCTTACCTTCATCGTCGAGTCGGTCTGCGTGTGGTCACCACCAGCAGCAGCAGCTCCCTCCAGGCCGTGGATCATACTCGCAGAGTAGTCGACTCTGGCGTCGGCTCCCATTTTCGTGGCATAAGACAGGAGGTATCAAAACTCGAACGGTTGAAAGTGCGCAGATGCGACGGCAGCGCTGTGTTTTCGCTGTCAACGTGTACGAGGGCTGGTGCTTGTGAGGCTGAGGCGGATGCGTTTCGAAGGGACAGAACAAGCACTCAGGGCACCTCGCAGCGTTCTCTGTACACACAGCACGCGCGCAACGGTAACTCGGCGACGACTAGCGAAGCTCCCTTGAAGGGTCACGCACAGCGCGGCATATTGCTACACAAACACCGCACTGGAGTCCAGCCGAAGACAGACGGGAGCCAGAGTGACATTGGCACGGTGACACAATGCAAGATGAACATCATGAGGGCAAATCCAGGCCCTGAAGTGGGAGTCATAAACTACTATTCGCATGTCTACAAGCTTTGGCATTGTTGGGTCACAATTTCCTCACTGAACTGCGCACCAGGTACAAATCGTCGCCGAAACTTGCGGCTTCTTTCACGTCGTCTTGCGCTTTGTTTGGATGATTTGGTCGAGCAACTCCAGCTGAGTCCTGCAATCATCTGCTTCAAGTGCATCCACAGTCTTCGATTCCCCATGGATCAGTGACAAGATTAGAAACTTGGCTCCTTGGTAGCGATCTTGGTCCACTGGCAACATCTGCTCAATCTTCTCAAAAGGCTCATCATCGCGGGCCCCGTTCAGCGTGAAATCGACAACCTTCTCCAGATGTTCAAGAGCAAATGGTGCTGAGCGGATGGACTCCATGATGTGAAGGAGCTGCAGGAAGGCAAGAGAGCCACATTCGTCGTCCTCGTCCCCGTTGCCAGAGTCGGCTGCGGTCTCCGTGAGTGAGGGCATCTGCACATGGAGTGAGAGACTCCGGATCAATCGTGTCCGTGCACCAGATTTGGCCTTCAGCCATGCGCAGAGCGCATGGCCGATGTGCTCCTCGTGAATGTTGGTTACAAAGTTGTTGATGGCATAATACATTAACTCGGCCTCCGATCGAATGGTTTTGCATGTATGCAGCAAGCTTGGTTCGTTCCATATCTGAGCTCCTGCCTGCTCGTACAAAGCGAATTCGTAGCATAGGTTGCGTAGTTCGGCGGGCAGCCGGTCGAAGAAGGACTGCTGCATGGCTGACAATAGTGTCGCGCGTGATTGCCGTGAAGATCTGGTTTTGTACAGTAGCCCTGGCCAGCTCTTCCCAGACGCGAAGTTATTGCATTTCTCGGTGGATAAGCAAGGTTCTTTCGGTCTGCGAACCGGCAGATTTGCTTGCGAGCAGGACAGGTCTGGCAGAGGAGAGGTAAAAACAAGTTTGCGACCTCTGACCACTACTACCTACGTGAGCTATCCGTCGACTCCGCTCTCAGTCCTCCACGTTGTCTGGAACTGCACGTCATCCATCTGCCGCCGACGACGCCGGAGAAGCCCAGACAGACTAGCCGAGCCAGACTGGACGAAAGCCTAAGTTGTTCTCGCGAACCTCAGCTTAAGGAGTGGAGTCGTCGAACTGTACAATCCAAGACCAGTACCGCGAAATCGGCCACTGATGTTTCTAACTGTTGTGTAGTGAGGTGCTGACCCGTATCTTTATGCCGCCTTCATCAGCGACGGAGCCCCGCCTTCTTAAAGCGGAAGTCTGATCCGCCGTTGGCACATGCTTCGCACACCATGACCGGTCTGGTCAGCAGATATAAATCTAGCATATATAAATCCATCAAGAGGTCAGAGGTCATGATCGCGGTGAGTTCCTCACGTCGAGCAATACCTACCGTTTCAACAATCGGAAAGCAAAATGGTCGAAGTCAAGGTATACAAACTGCCACCGACGCCTCTGATTCCCAATAGCCCTTTCCCTTTGCTGCACTACCCGGGCGTCCTCTCGAAGAAAGCCGGTGCGAAAGGCTACGATGCCGGCGACGTGTATGACATGTTTCAGCGAAACGGATGGGGCGTGCAGTGGATCTTCCGCTACGGGCCTACTCAAGAATCCCACTACCATTCCGCTGCTCACGAATGCATGGCTGTCCTATCTGGTACCGCAACGATTCGCTTTGGTGTAGCAGACACCTCAGACGACCTGGAGGAAAGCACACATGGCAAGGGTTGGGAAAGCGGTGCTTTGGAGCTCCATGCGCAAGCGGGAGATGTCTTCGTGCTGCCTGCGGGTCTTGCGCACAAGACATACGACACCACACCGGCGGAGTTTGCACTGCTCACGCCAGGCAGAGATGCCAAATGGTCCTCTCAACTGCGAGAGCCTGCGAAGACGTTGAGGAGTATTGAGCTGGATGGGTTCACGATGCTGGGAGCATATCCTGTTGGCAGTAAATGGGACTTTGCTGTCGGCCAGAAGGACGATGGTGCACATTTCCGTCAAGTGTGGTCGGTGCCCAAGCCGCAGAAGGATCCTGTCATCGGATCAGATCCAAAGGGCTTGACAGGGCAATGGAAGGCACCAAGGATGGCTAAGCTGTAGATTGAGCATGGTGGACGAATGAACGAATGCACTTCTCGTTATTCAATGGCGTATCTCCTCTGTAATCTGCTCTGAGACCTCCCGCTTCTGCAAATGGGATCATCGTGTCTTTGCGTGGAGAGCGCGATGTTTCGTTGAAGGCTGATCTCGCCATGTCCGCCTCTCTCGGTCCAGACCAGCATCAGCTTTTGATATGGCCCAAATGCTTATCGTGACCTCAAAATCATCGCGATGCTGTTGAATGTGTGCCCAATCGTGCTGTGGACTAGTAGAAGATAGGGAGGCAGCTGCAATCGACAAGTGCACGTGCCACTTAGCTAAGGTGCGCCACACTCGTGGCGCTCAGGGTTTCCGTCCCGTCCAACTGACTTGCGATCGATGCACACGAGGCAACAGCAAATAATACTTCTCTCGAACTCCAGCTTCTCCAGTCACAATCACAAAAGCACAAAGAGCAAGCGCTCTAACATCGCCACGTCGCACTCTGACCTCCAGATCCAGCTTCTCATCGCGACCGCGACCTTCCAGACACCCCTCACCGACCGCCTGTCATGGCGCAAGCCAACCCCAACGCGTGAGCATGCACTAGAGGAAGAGCATAGGGACATGCGGTATGCTGATGAGAATAGGATCAACGTGAACGATCCCGGCCTCATCACGCTTGTGAACAAGCTCCAGGATGTGTTCACCACAGTTGGTGTATGTTCGAAACAGCTGGCACCAAGCAGAAGACCCGTCATATGCTAACACAGGTGGATGAAGGTGCAAAACCCAATCGATCTGCCTCAAATCGCCGTGGTGGGATCGCAGTCCAGTGGAAAGAGTTCGGTCCTGGAGAACATTGTTGGCAGAGACTTGTACGAGCTGGTATACCTACAGCAGCGTTTGTTGATGTGCTGACCTCCCAGCCTCCCTCGAGGAACAGGAATCGTGACTCGAAGACCGCTCATTCTACAACTCATCAACCGAACACCCTTCAAGCCCGCAGACAAGCCGCAGGAGGATGGCGTAACAAATGGAGAAGCAGTAGAAGGTACCGGTGACAAGGAGGCCAATACAAGCGAGTGGGGAGAGTTTCTGCACATTCCTGGCCAGAAGTTCTACGACTTCAACAAGATACGAGACGAGATTGTGAAGGAGACAGAAAGCAAGACTGGCCGCAATGGAGGAATCTCGCCTGCCCCGATCAACCTTCGAATCTACTCGCCAAATGTCTTGACCCTGACACTCGTTGATCTGCCGGGTCTGACAAAGGTGCCGGTGGGAGATCAACCACGAGATATTGAGAGGCAGATCAGGGAGATGGTGCTCAAGCAGATCTCCAAGCCAAATGCGATCATTCTAGCAGTCACGGCAGCGAACACGGATTTGGCCAATTCGGACGGCCTGAAGCTTGCAAGAGAAGTCGATCCAGAAGGTCAACGGACAATCGGCGTGCTCACCAAGGTCGATCTGATGGACGAGGGTACGGACGTGGTGGACATTCTAGCAGGTCGCATTATTCCTCTGCGGCTGGGCTATGTTCCAGTCGTGAACCGAGGGCAGCGCGATATTGAGACCAAGAAGGCCATTTCATACGCGCTCGAGAATGAGAAGAATTTCTTCGAGAATCACAAAGCATACCGAAACAAGGCGTCCTACTGCGGCACACCGTACCTGGCCCGGAAGCTCAATTTGATCCTGATGATGCACATCAAGCAGACACTTCCGGACATCAAGGCGCGCATATCAGCATCACTTCAGAAGTACAGTGCAGAGTTGAACCAGCTTGGCGACAGCATTCTCGGCAACCCAGCCAACATCATTCTGAACATCATCACGGAATTCTCGAACGAGTATCGAACGGTGCTGGAAGGACACAGTGCCGAGCTCTCGTCTGTTGAGCTGTCTGGTGGCGCACGTATCGCCTTCGTCTATCACGAACTCTACAACAATGGTGTCAAGGCTGTCGATCCCTTTGACCAGGTCAAGGACATTGACATTCGCACAATCCTGTACAACTCCTCTGGCTCATCTCCTGCGCTGTTTGTGGGTACCACGGCATTCGAACTGATCGTCAAGCAACAAATCAAGCGACTAGAAGATCCCTCGCTGAAGTGTGTGAGCTTGATCTACGACGAGCTGATTCGCATATTGGGACAACTGGTGAACAAGCCAATGTTCCGACGCTATCCTGCACTGAAAGAGAAGCTGCATTCGGTTGTCGTCAGCTTTTTCAAGAAAGCCATGGACCCCACGAACAAGCTTGTCCGAGACCTCGTTGCTATGGAGGCATGCTACGTCAACACTGGTCATCCAGACTTCTTGAACGGACATCGCGCCATGGCGATTGTCAACGAGAAGCATAACGCTGCCAAGCCCGTGCAGGTCGATCCCAAGACTGGAAAGCCTCTGCCACTCTCTGCACAGCCGCCCCGATCAGCGAGTCCCAGCCTCGATCTCAGCAATGGGGAAGCTGGATTTTTCGGATCGTTCTTCTCGAGCAAGAACAAGAAGAGAATGGCGGCCATGGAGCCACCGCCACCGACACTCAAGGCGTCTGGCACACTGAGCGAAAAGGAGACACAGGAGGTGGAAATTATCAAGCTTCTCATTTCATCGTATTTCAACATTGTGAGGAGAACCATGATCGACATGGTGCCGAAAGCCATCATGTTGAACCTTGTCGAGTGAGTCCCGATGCCATGCACCGAGAGATGCCACGAATACTGACATGTCGCAGACACACAAAAGAGGAGATGCAGCGAGAGCTTCTCGAACAGATGTACCGTACACAAGAGCTTGACGATCTGCTCAAGGAGAGCGACTACACAACCAAGAGACGTAAAGAGTGCCAGTCGATGGTGGAATCGCTGTCGCGTGCTAGCGAGATTGTCAGCCAAGTCCAGTAGGCTGGTGCAGCACCACCAAGGAAATGGAATCTGTGTTTGTAGCAAGCGGATGGTCAAGAAGGATAGAAACATGGCGAAGTTCGCTGTGTTGGTTTGCGTTTGGCAAGGCGTTGTCCGGCTGGCTGAGGTCGAATTGATATCCATGGGCTGCTGTCGACACATGGGTTCAGTTGAAGCAGGATGAAAGCATGTTCACATCTATATTCATCGCCAAGGTTCCAACCACGTTGCCCGAGATCGGTACCGCTAACGTGAAGATGAGCAGCTTCAATCCTGGCAGAGACGCTGCCAAGCGCAGACTGGAACGTCTTTGGAACACAGCTGCAGTGAACAAATGTATGCCAGAGAACGGCGGATGCGCAGACTGAGCTGACGGTGATTGCATCTGCCCAGCGCGGTGGCACGGCTGTGCTGGTGGCCAAGACAAGTCAAGCCTTGGAACGCTGCTGAAGATCATGCATCTATGGTTCTTGGCCGAACGCCGTACGCGAAGGGCAACGGCATCGGTTTCAACTTCTGCCGCTGGCTGCAGATGAGATGAGAGGAGAACAGCACAGGCCAGGCGACGCACTCTGCAATGCAATCATTGCATGTCTGAAGCGAGCTCTCCACGTGAAGCGCGGAAGCGGCCAAGGCCTGTAACGCTGACGAGATGCTGGTGTCATTCGGCAGTTTACGAAACCAAAAAGAGTGGTCAACTTGGCCGACTGCATCGGATCTTCGTCTGACATCGAATTTGCGCGATTTTCCTCCCCAAAAAACCCTAGGTCGTTGAAGGCGGACTGCCACCTTCTGCAGAAGCACAAGCGTCCTGGGTCTACCCCTCCATGACGCTGCAGGTCTGGAATGACGGGCAAACGAGGAACAATCATCATGTAGGTAACAGTAGGTTACAGGTAGCAAGGGATGAGGCCGGGCAGCATGCTTGTTGAACACTGCACTCGAAACGAGGCTCAAGATGTGACGATGTCTCATCTCGTTCTCATCTCCGACCGAGTGAGTACCTTTACAACAACAAGTCCTCAAAATAGCCGATGTACAAGACACAGCATACCGCACCCGAGGTCGTGTCACCCGCGAACTACATCCTCCTGCATCGATCCTGCAGATGCATGAGACTGCGTATGTCGCACGTGCGAACAGCCCACGCATACAAGTGCACGTGGTCATCGTCTGTGTGTGTGTGTGTGTGTACGGTGAGGCGAGAGGATCATTTGGCCGAAGCGACGAGCGGGTCTTCTCAAACCTACCAGAATATGTCAACTAAGAGCCAGAACTAGCACATTGTCAATTATTGCTGCTTGCTGCTTGCTGTCCGTCCGAGCGGGACAACCGTGAACCGTGGCTGCAAATATTCCCTCACCTATCATCACTAGGTACCTTATTACTCGGTGCCATGTGTCAACCGCCTTGTTCACCACATCACTTTCCCACCAGCTCTCGCTCCTGAAAGGAGTATCGCGCTTTCTGCCATCACTGCTGTATCGCGTCGACCGTCTGACTGCACTGCCCATTCCGTTAATAATACACTCCATCGTCACTCTCTTCACGTCGGTCTGAGCGCGTGGACAGACCGCCTCCCAGACTGGCTGACAAACCTGAAATCTGCTTCTTCTGCACTATCACTCTACTGGTCCCGTTCCAAGCAGTGGCTTTGAAAGCTTGGTTGGCAATTGCTTTACGTCCGGCGGGCATTTTTCTGTAACATTCCCTCCCGGATCCCACCCACTACACCGACGGCGGGCGATCGTCCTGGACGTCACGTCGCCTCTCTACACCTACTCCCGGGGGCCTCTGTGCCTCGCGGCCTCCGACACTCGACACTCGACACCATCACCGCCCGGCAGACCACGTCGGGCCTCTGACGCCGTGACGAGTGACGACGAGCAGCCAACGCACAAAGCTAAACGCCGAGAGCCACGAGTCCGCCGCTGCGCAACGGAAACATGGCAACAACACCTCCGGTCAGCCAGGCGCGGCCTTCGCCTGCACCAACGGTCTCAACCTCGTCCTTCACCTCGTCCATCAAGCAGGACGGTGAGTCCGTGTTGCCCGCAGCGTCGGTCGAGCACACCCCACTTCCGGCAACAACGAACGGCGACAACATCGCGTCAGCCTCCACTTCAGCCCCCTCGACGCAGCCGAAGGCGGAACGTCCAGCAGGCCCGCAGAAGAAACCCACATTCACGTCACGACTGTCGCGCATGTTTTCGCAACGCGACACGAACGGCGCAAGAGAGCTCGCAAGAGCCGAGGCAGTGGTGCCAGAGGCCACAGAGGGAGATTCAGTCGAAGACGGGAACTCGAAAACAGAGAAGCCGACCAGGACGCCGTCGAAGCATGACAAGATGGGCGGTGGCCTTCGAAACGGATCCGACTCTAAGAAGGCGAAAAGTGACGAGCCCGCAGTCCCTGCAACGAAACGATTCTGGATCGAAGAGAATGGCGAACACTTCCACTACCTGCGAGGAGCCAAGCGCCAGGACAAGCTTTCGGACATGCTCAAAGACTTTATGAGAGGCGGC
The DNA here is from genome assembly GCA_022559915.2 of Septoria petroselini. Classification (NCBI taxonomy): domain Eukaryota; kingdom Fungi; phylum Ascomycota; class Dothideomycetes; order Mycosphaerellales; family Mycosphaerellaceae; genus Septoria; species Septoria petroselini. Next base: position 25,625 of record JAFJTQ020000096.1, read on the forward strand.
AAGCCCAAAGAGCACCACGAGGAGCAGCCGCTGTCCTTGATGACCAATTGGGTAGAGCAGGTCAGAAGCGAAAAAGACAAAATGGCAAAAGACAAGGAGAAGGGCCCCAACGCAACGGCATCGCTCGTGCAAAAGTACGGCAAATGCCAGGAGATTGTTGGCCGGGGAGCCTTTGGAATCGTCCGGATAGCACACAAGACGGATCCCAACGACTCCCGACATGAACAATTATACGCCGTCAAAGAATTCCGACGGCGCCCTCAGGAAGATCCCAAGAAATACAGCAAACGACTCAACTCGGAGTTCTGCATCTCCTCCTCACTACGGCATCCCAACGTCATTCATACTTTGGATCTGCTGGAGGATGCCAAAGGCGACTACTGCGAGGTGATGGAGTTTTGCGCTGGTGGTGATCTCTACAGCTTGGTTCTTGCCACTGGCAAACTCGATGTCACGGAGGCGGACTGCTACTTTGCCCAGCTCATGCGCGGTGTCGAGTATATACACGAGATGGGCGTGGCGCACCGGGATCTCAAACCGGAGAATCTGCTGCTTACCACGCATGGGGCGCTGAAGATTACAGACTTTGGCAATGGAGAGTGCTTCCGCATGGCCTGGGAAACAGAACCACACATGACGGCAGGCCTCTGCGGCAGTGCTCCTTATATCGCTCCTGAAGAGTACATCGAACAGGAGTTTGACCCCCGTGCCGTGGACGTCTGGGCATGCGGTGTGATTTACATGGCAATGCGCACCGGCAGACACCTGTGGCGCGTGGCGAAGAAGGACGAGGACGAGTTTTACGACAACTATATCCGTGGCCGCAAGAGTGAAGAGGGGTACGGTCCGATTGAGACCTTGCACAGGGTAAGCCATTCCTCATCACGCATGCACACTTTGGCTGTGCAGAGCGCGCCATATTCTGAGGGATGTACTCACTCTTCGTGCCAGGCGCGTTGTCGAAACGTTATATACAGCATCCTCGATCCCAATGCAAGCCGCAGAATATCAGCGCACCAAGTCCTCAACTCGGAGTGGGGCAAGGGGATAAAATTGTGCAAAGCCGGTGAGCAAGGCCTCTGACACTAGTCGATGGGCACAGAACGGCTCGAGAGGACGTTCCGGCCCCACGAGCAAAGACCATGGCTCATGTTTTGATGTACGTTCAGGAACGACGTGACGACGACGACGCCTTTCGATTCGCTTCCTTCGTCCGCGACAGGCATCCCGATTTGGCATTCCTTGAAAATTGACGACTAGCCAGCCTCTTGTCTTTTTTCGGTGTCTTTTATTTCCCTTATTCTTTGCAATCTTTCTCGGCACACCAGACTTGTGAATACCTTATTGAGCGTTGAAAGCGAGCGCCTGTCCTTGATCGAGAGCATAACTATACCAATTTCTGCGCTGCTCTTTCCAGGCATGGTCTTATTCGAATTGGCGAGCGAGAACTGGCGTGGTTGCAAGGCGAGGCATTGGCATGGCAAGACATTGGAACGGCGGGAGCTCTTTTCTAGACTCCCTATGAGAAGATCTTTCTGAATTGGTCGGCCTTGGAGCTGACCTGGCGGATGAGCTGAATCAGGACCGCCCGCTGTACATAGCCACGAGCGCAGATATGGGAGGATGCTCTACCGTCCTTTGCAGCACAGTGCTCATCATCGATTCCACGACAGTTGCCGCTTCACAAAGTTGATCTATACTTGGGCTATTCCAAGACAATGTATTTCTTCAGATGCTCCGGCACGGCGCCCGTGAGCTTCTTGCTTTCAAGCCACTTTTTGCTGAACAAGCGATCGGCATATCTGTATGCACCATCGCACAAGATTGTGACGATTGTATTGCCAGGTCCAAGCTTCTCTGCTAGGTCCCGTGCGGCTGCCACGTTGAGAGCCGACGAGGCACCGAGGTAGAGACCTTCCTCGTCCAGGCAGCGATACACCATCTCGATGCTCTTCTCATCGGCAATGTGCAGCGCACCATCCAGCAGGTCAATGTCTGGCTTTAGATTCTCCGTGATGCGACCTTGGCCAATGCCCTCTGTGATGGACGAGCCCGACCGTTCGACCAACTTGCCGCCTGAAGATACGTAGGTGTAGATGACAGAGCCCGGAGGGTCAGCGACATAGCACTTGACGCGGCCTTCCGACACGGTCTTCAAGTAGCGCGTGCAGCCGGCGATGGTGCCGGCAGTGCCTGAGGCGCAAGTAAAGGCATCAATCTTGCCATTGGTCTGCGCCCAGATTTCAGGGCCGGTAGTCTCGATGTGTGCCTGACGGTTGGCGGTGTTGTCGAATTGATTGGTCCATACTGCATTTTCCAGGCGTTCGGCGTGCCGCTTGGCTTGGTGGTTGTAGTTCTCCGGGTTGTCGAAAGCGACAGCTGGAACAGGGTAGACTTCTGCACCAAGCAGTCGCAGCAAATCAATCTTGCCCTGCGACTGCGTGTTGGGCATGTAGATGACCAGCTTGTAGCCCTTGGACCTGCAGACGTGGGCGAGACCAATGCCCGTGTTTCCCGCGGTGCCTTCGACGACTGTGCCGCCGGGGTGCAGGAGACCTTTCTCCTCGGCGTCTTGCACGACAAACAGCGCCGCACGGTCTTTGACAGATCCGCCGGGATTCTGGAATTCTGCCTTGCCGAGGACTTCGCAGCCCGTTTGCTCGGAGATCTTGTTCAGGCGGATGAGGGGAGTGTTGCCGATGGCTGGAAGAAAGCTGCGCATCAGTCTCAGCACCAACGCCGCCGTCTATACCATTGCTCTATGCCAGTGCTCCATGCGACGGCTCTATGGAAGGGGAAACGCTGCACGTACCGGACACCAGGCCATTCTTTGCGACGCCCTGAGCCTTTGAGATTTCCAGGCCGTACGGATTCATGGCGTGCACTTCGGCGGCGGACGACGTGAGGGTGACGGCGGTGCGCACTGATCGGAGCGTCGCGGCGGGAGGCTTCGTGGCAGCCCGCAGTACCGTCCGTGCAAACATTATCGACTTCCGTATCGCTCTCTCTCACACTTTCCTGCTGTCGTGTAAGAGGAACAGACAATTCAGACACCGAATGAGAAGCTGTATACAGCACGTCATTGGCCAAGACGGCCTCAATTCCGCTTCATTGTTTACACAGGCGTGTTTACTTCCAGCAACGACAGACAACAGCAAGGACTGACACCACCACCCTGCATACCCGCCTACCATGCCAGGACGAGTCGCCAGTGGCGCTGCGCGCACATCGCGGAGGACCGTGGCGCCCAAGACGTCGACACGAGCGATTCGGAACAGCTCGCCGACGGATATCCCAGATGACGGCGAGGAGACCACCTTGCGACGCGCCATGGGCACTGCATTTGCAGACGCGCAAAGATCGACGGCGGGTCAACGAAAAGCCATCATTGCGTTGCGGAAAGTGCAAGAGGCGTGCTGCTACGAGCCGGTCAGCAACAATGCCAGGCAGACTTACGACTTTGACGAAGAGGACTTCAACCGCGAGGTTGTGCGCTTCGTGTTCCGCATTCTGCCCGTCAAGAAGTCAGAGCCGGTTGGAGATCGCGTGGTGCGTTTCTTGGGCACATTTCTAAATGTGGCAGCCGGCAAGGACAACGAAATCGCGCAGACAGCCGACGATGTCGAGGAGGACACGCTTCCAGAAACACCGACGAGCAGGCTCGCGTCAGAGATTTTGAGAATGACCATGCTGGCCATGACAACAAAGTCCAAGGATATTCGCTTCCGCGCAACGCAAATCACGAGCCACATCATCAACAGCCTGGACACGCTGGACGACAGTCTCTTCCATCAATTGCGGCAGGCGCTACTGCAGAGACTCAGAGACAAGGAAACTTCTGTGAGGCTTCAAGCAGTGTATGGTCTGGGCAGACTGTCGGCAGAAGTGGAAGAGGATGACGAGGACGAGGACAGTGATTCTGATGATGACATGGGCGGCAAGACTGTATTGAACAAGCTCCTGAACGTCCTGCAACACGACCCCTCCGCTGAAGTGCGACGGAATTTGCTGCAGAATCTGCCGCTCACTAAAGACGTCCTGCCATACCTTCTGGAGCGAGCACGAGATACTGATGCAGCGACACGCAAGGTACTGTTTGGGCGTGTGCTGCCTGCGCTCGGTGACTTTAGACTTCTCAGCCTGACACACCGCGAGAAGCTGCTGCGGTGGGGTCTGCGAGATCGCGACGAGAATGTTCGCAAAGCCACAGCCCGACTGTTTTCCGAGCGCTGGATTGAAGACTGCGCTGCTTTGCCCGCACCACAGGCTGACGAGCAAGAGGAGGATGGCGCATCGAAGGACAAGGCGGCTGTGCCGTCTCTTGACGCGCTGTTGGAACTCCTGGAGCGCATTGATGTGGTTAACAGCGGCGGCGAGGAAGGATGGGCGTTGATCGCCATGGACGAGTTCTGGAGCGGCCGCCCGGATTACGTCGACTACGTTTCATTCCCGGATAGCTTTTGGGACGAGCTGTCGCCAGAACTTGCCTTTGTCGCACGCACATTCAACGACTACTGCCGAAGCACAACAGACCATGTCGGCCCGCGATCACTTGTCGAATTGGCAGAGGAGAAATTGCCCGAAGTCACCAAGTTCGGCTTTCTGCTCGAGCGTGAGATCGGCAGGTTGGTGAAGGCAACAATTGCGTCGGCGACCGGGCAGGATGAGGAAATCGATGACAGCGATTGCGAGTTCATTGTCGAGCAGATGCTGCACATGGCCCTCACTTTCGACTACAGTGACGAGGTGGGCCGCCGAAAGATATCCGTTCTGATGAGGTCTTCACTCGCGCTAGCAGATCTTCCTGAGGAGGTCACGCGGCTGGCAGTCGAAGTGCTTCGTCTAGTCTGCGGTGAAGACGCCAAGGGCGAGCGGGAGTTCTGCAGTGTTGTTCTCGAGGCCATCGCTGAGGTCCATGATACCATCATGGGTGAAGACGACGACGATGCCGATAACACCGAAGATAGCTTCCATTCTGCCACAGAGCAATTCGATGACGAGACAAGCGATGCTGCAACGGCACAGAAAAAGTCAAAGAGACCGAGGCTGGACGAGACTGACCCTGAGGCAGATGAGGAGAACGCCATTCATGAACTCATGGTCAACATGAAATGCCTACACATTGCCTTGTGTATGCTGCAGAATGTGAATTGCGATCTGGAGGACAACGTTCATCTTGTAACGATGCTCAACAGTTTGGTCGTTCCTGCTGTGAGAAGTCAGGAGGCACCTGTCAGAGAACGAGGGCTTCAGTGTCTTGGTTTGTGCTGTCTGTTGGGAAGGGTAAGTGAAGAATGGCAACAGTTGCATGGCGGCGCTGACAGTCAAACAGAATCTGGCGCAGGAGAACTTGGCCTTGTTCCTCGCCTGCTACAACAAAGGTCATCCAGCATTGCAAGCCATCGCCTTGCAGATCATTACGGACATTCTGGTCGTCCATCGCTCTCTTCTCGCCGAGAGTAGCGAAGAGCCAGCCGAATCCATGAGACCTGTCCTCAAAGCCTACAAATCGTCGCTGAAGTCAGCCGACGCCGATGTACAGTCCACTGGGGGCCTCGCTCTGTCGAAAACAATGCTATCCCAGCTGATAACAGACCCGGAGCTCCTCAAGCAACTCGTTGTGGCCTACTTCGACCCTGACAGCAACACGAACCTCCAGCTTCGTCAATGTTTGAGCTACTTCCTACCGGTATACTGCCACTCCCGGGCAGATAATGCAATTCGCATGGCAGAAATGGCAACAAGCATCGTCAGCAAGCTTCACACGCTTCGCAAAGCATTCGAAGACGACGATGATGAAGACGTGGCGGCAGCTAGTTCAGATCAGATGGTATCGATGACACAGATTACGAACATGCTGCTGGACTGGACCGATCCCCGCAAGATCTTCGGCTTCTCCGACGCAGTCGGAGACGGCTCTGTCCAGAGCAGAGGTGCAGACACACATTTCATACTTGCAGAGAGCATACTTGACAAGCTCGTGAGCTCGCAGCTGAACAAAGATGAGAAGAAGGTTCTCTTCAGCATGCTCAACAAGCTGTACCTGCCCGCTGGAGGATGCGATGCCGAAAGACTCAAGAGCGTCCTCGAGCTGGTGCAAGAAGCTGTCGACGTGAGCGTGGCTTCCGATGCCACGAGCAGGAATGTCCTGTCGAAACTGCAGACCGCTTTGCTCAAGCTAATGCATGACCTTATGACCGAGGAGCGTGGATGCGGAGACACCGTCCTCGAGGCGACGGAGCTGCTTGACCAAAATGAAGTCGCAGACGAGACCGATGTTGGCGACGAGACCGATGGCGGCGACGAGACCCAGGCACCAGCTGTGGGCGATGCTACGCAAGTTACAGAGGAAGAGGGTGAAGAAGAGGACTCAGACGTGACGCAACTCCAGCACGATTTGAAAGATGCCACACTTGGTGCCACGACGGGTCTCACCTTTGGCCCCGCCGATGCGGAGGGTACCAGAATCCAGTTGGAGTACGAAGACAGCGAGATGATGGATGTTGATGGTTGATGGGTATGACTAACAGGATGGGACTATGAACTTTTTCGTATCTCTTGTGCGGGTCACTGGCTTTGTGGTCCGGGCTGTCTGAAGCCTTGTATATGACTTGTAACGAATTATACCTGCGTACTTTTCTCTGTCTGCTCGTCCTGAATCCCCTACGCATAACGTGAGAGGATGCGTATACGCCAGTCGTAGTTCAGCAGAGCAGATTCACAGAAGCGTGCAATCATACCACGTTGGAGATGTAATGATCGCGGTTCAAAGGGTAATGCTGGAAGTCGATCAAGACTATTATCCCTCTTGCTCTTCGCTGCTCTCTGATATCCCTATTTGGTGTACGACTGGCCTTCGGCGCGTAGTGTTCAGGCTCTCAGTAGAAACGGCACTCAACAACGTATTCCGAGCGAACAGAGCCAGCAGTGAGACCCACCAGCGACGCGGAGCTCAGACCTCGTCTCTGATCCCCCAGGAGTTGCTGTAATAGTCCGTAGAGAGCTAGACCAAACCGGGTGTCGCTTTGTCCGGCATACGGCGTGAAGGTGTCGTGTTTTCTGAAAATTTTTCTTCACGGTCGAGTGAAGTACTAGCAAAATCGAGCGTAATGGAAAGGCGAGCTGAGTGTGGCGCCAATAACACAGCAGCGAAGACGAAGCGGAGAGCGAAGAGGCAAGAATAATTGTATCGTCGACGAGAGGCCTCGTATCTAGCGATGACCAGTCTTCGCGCCAAGCTTGCTTTCGAATCCACGACTGGCAGGATGCTGTTGGTATTCTGTGAAATCGGTCTCGCTTTGTCGTCGGTCTGCGGACACGCTGGACGATACTGATATTGTGCGTGCAAATCCCTTTTGGTGGTCATCGGCGTCGTGACTCAGCAGGTCCATGCTGTCTTTGCGAGGTGGTATGGCTCTGGCCTTCTTCTCCTCAATGGCCAGTCGTTCTAGCAGTTGATGGACGGTGAGCTCGTATGTAGCCATGTCTGATCGTGTGACCGTGGTTGGTTTCTGGCGTGTGGAGGTAGGATGGTGGGGCCCGGTGGTGCGCTTGGTTGTTGCGGTGTCTGGAAAATCGCTGTATTGATGGTTGAAGAGAAATGTGTACGCCCAGAGATCAAAGTCAAGATCAAAGCTGTTGATACATTACACATTCCACTGCGCCTCGTGCAGGGAGAGCTGCTACTTCTTATGCGATCTAATCTAATTTGATCCCGCAGGCTGATTGTTGAATCCTTGTTTACACACCACGTGCGGTTGATGGTTGCACCGAACTCCGTCGATGAAGCCGAGCTGTTTCCCGGGCTGATCATGTCCATAAAATGTCAGGCGGCAGAACGGGTACATTTCTCCTCGTCGTTAGGCGCTGCAGACGAAGCGATTCATGTCATTCTACGTGAAATGAGCCTTTTTGTGTCCTTTGAGTTCGTGGTTGTGGAGCGGCGGGCTGTCATCGGAAGCAAACTCCGTGGGATGGCGCTGTCATTTGACTCGCCAAGGTCGGGTTCATGCGCAGCATAGTCCGCTCGAGCTCCAGGGCAAGAGACTAGTGCTGCGTCAATAGCTGCGGTAGCTACAAGCTGCAGAAGAACAGCACCGCAACTCTTTCAATGTGAGACCCCCACGCTGTGCGGCTTTGCAGGCAGACGTGCTGATCGCCCTTAGTTGATGAGCTTGCCGTAAAATGGAATGCCAATAGAGCTGAGAAGCATCCGTGCATCCTTGTCGTTGGTGGCAGAAGTGTGAACGAGCACATGAAGTCCAGGAATCAACTTTGGTGGATAACTGCAGTTGCATCAGCCAACCTGTTGAACACAAACACTTCTATCATCACTCAATGGCAGAGAAGCCGAACATAGACTTACGCATCATAATTGACTTCAATCTCTGGGAAGAGTGCAACGTCCGCCGGTTGGAGACCGAATGCCAGGTTTCCACTGCTGTCTCCAGAGCTGCCTTTGACGCCGGGCCAGTCCTTAATCTTGGGCATGACCACATCCACAACTTTGCTGATGAAGTGGTACATATCCTCGCCTCGCAGTTCGCAAGTGACGCTAAGATGTTGTCCCTGTCTAATGCCAAAGCCAGCAACACTGGCTTTGATCTCGTGTGCCGTGGCGCGGACATTCGTGATGGCCTGCAGAACCATGCCAGCCACGTGAAGATGGGCGCTATCTTCTGTAGCACCCTTCACAAAGGTATGGACAGTGACGCGCTCCAATTTGGGCACGTTTCGGAAGGTAATGGGCTTGCGCAAGAGCTTTAGCACATCGCCACCACGGGGCCCTCGCAGCGGCCTGTTCTTGAAGTATGGCGAGTCGCCTGTCCATTCTCGCAGTCGTGCGCCCTTCTTATGTGGTTCAGTGCCGGGAGGAAAGTGTGTGTATGCAAGAGTCATCAGATCGGATTTGAAGGTATCATGATATGTCTGCTCGAGGCGTGGGAGGGTGAATGGCCCGGGAACGTATTCGCGCGATGCTGGATGGGAGCCTTTGGGCGCCTGGTGAGGATGGAGCGCGCCGCGAAAGTACTTTGGAGGGCGGAATTGGTACCTGATGGCTGGTCAGCATCTGTCTTGTGTCCCATGGGGTATTCCATACGTACCTGCTGGCCGGCAATTGCGCTCTTCTCCGCTGTGACCTTTCCAATGGATTATACTCCGCCAAGCGCGCATCTGCTGCATCTGCTGGCGTGGAGTGGAACTCGGTGGCCTCCAAATCGTTGATCTCCTGGGAAGGCCCGTCGTCGCTGGACGCGTGTCGTCGACATTGCGCCGTCCAAATGCTGTTGACGGGCTTCTCCGACAGCCGTAGCCGGCGCAGGAACGATGTGGTGACTTCCTGCAATGCCATGGCGGTGATGATGCTGTCCGATTTCATGTCTCGCAACTTTCGCGTCTCTCGAGCTTCGCATTCGGTGGTCTACGGACCGATGTCAGGCACAAACTTCTCACAAGGCAGAAACTTTTGTCTCACGCTTCTATGATACTGTGGCATTGTTTGAGCTTTGTCTAATGCTGAATACGAGCAGGCTCTCACGAGAAGTTCGAAACAGGTGGCCAAGTCTCGACACAATCTCAGCATTCCCGTTGTATATAGCAATAATTTAGACACACCTATTCCACCCTCACAACTACCTAGATCCCAGGTGCGAAAACAGCATCGTAGCAGCTCACAGATGCATCGTCACATGCCACCTGATCAGCATTCATCACAGAGCGACACTGCTCCTCCCGAGCCTGGCAAGTCTTGCATCCACTGTTCTGACTAGCACAGAACGACTTGTTCGATCGCGGAGCAATCTGACAAGTCTCGAGCGCCTCGTCACATCCATAAATCCCATTGGTCGTACCGGGAGAGGTAGTTTCCTGATAGCAGACTTGCGCTGCGGCAGTGCACTGTACTTGAGTGGCAGAATTCTCAAGGTTACCTACACGGCAGGCGTGTTCTTGAGTGGCGCAGCTTTGGCATTGATCGTAATTGTGCTCGCAGAGCTTGGGATTGCCACCGACGTGGAAGTATTGTTTCTCGCACGCTACTTTGGCCGTGTCGCAGTTGTAGGTGATCACTGCGACTTGGGCACTCGCTTGGGCAGCGAGCAATGCTGCGATGAGGGAAGTGTAGAAGACCATTGTCGCGAATCGAGTTTTCTCGTAGTTTCCTTGTGGTGTTCAGGGATGGTGGCAAAGGTGGTTATGACTAGATGATGCCGGTGGATGTTGTTGCTTGTGCTGATACGAAGTGGAGAGTGCCGTCGACTTCGCTCATTAATATACCTGCTTTGTGGTGTCCCGTAATGTGAGCGGAGACATCATCAAACTCGTGCGATGCAAGTCTCCGACAACGCCAGTGTTCTCGCGATGCATACACCAGCTCCTGTTCGGGAGGAGCTGGCGACTGAGATCGGGTTCTAGTGGCATAATGTTGCTACTGCGGCATAGTTCTGATGCCCAAGGAGCCAATCATCGTTCCAATACCTCGTGTCGATTAGTGCATGATCTGCGCATCTCTGCTATTACTGCGCTCATGGGTTTCCAGGCCCCCAAGCGTGACGTGGGAACATCAGAATAGACACAAACAAGCGTCATGGTGCATTCGACCTCGATGTGGCTTCTCGCAAGGAATTCCAAATGCGGCATAGTGCTGCAACTTTGATGCTGTAAGTCCTGCCAGGTCAATGTTTTGGGATATCTTGCGAACGGTAAACAATGGCAGGGCTCGTCACTCACGGTGCCCGCATCAGAACTCCAGTTCCTCGACCACCATACCACATTCCACACACGTCTTCTTCGTCATGCCAGTCTCGGGGTCTTCAACGCTTCGTCCCCACTCATGCTCATGCTGGCCTTTCCCGATTGTATCGCCAAAGTCTCCCCCGCCTCCACTCCTGGCTTTTCTATACGCATCTACCCGTGTCCTCTTCTTCAACTCGTTCAGCTTGTTTCTAAACTTCTTCTCTTTTCGATCTTTCGTCTCCTTCGTCCTCCTTTCATACTCGGCGTCTAGGCCCTCTGAGCTACCCCATTTCTGATCGGAAAAGGCATACTCTTCGACCTGGTATCGCAAGTACAACATCATATCGTTCCACGTGCTCTTGTGTGGATTAGGCTTGGTAATATGTGGTAGCAAGCTCTCATCTTTAAGCTCCGGATCTGTGAGCAAGTAATCCTCCTTCGCTTCCGTCTTGGTCAAGAGACTGTACTTCTCTGGCAACTTCTCTTTACACGTGTGGCATATTTGTGTCTTCAACATTTCGTCCCAACTCCAATCAATCTCAAGACTGCTGCACTCCCTACATTTTTTCGCATCCCTCGCGTTCAAAGCAGATAGACCTGGCTCATATGGACCAGCCCTTTGGTTCTGTAGCTTACGCTGCAGCTGTTTGTGCTCCCACTCTCGCAACGTCATGTTCGCAGGCTTGCCGTCCGGCTCGGGAGCATGCAAAGCCTTGTTGTACGGATCGTCGTCTGCCGTCATGAACCCTCCCTTTGTGTCCGTCATCTTGCTGAAGTCATACTCGACGAACTTTTGGAACTTCCGCGCCGCTCGAATCCCATCATCCGGTGCGGAGGCTACATGGGCCAAGCCATTGTTGCTGTTCGGGACGCTGTTTCGAGCATCGCGAGATGTGGCTGGCGTGTCTTTCGTAATCGAAGCGTGAGTTCGTTTCTGCCCTGCGAGTGTCGTCGACGCGGAGGTTCGCGGTTGTCCTTTCTGTGCTTCCTGCTGCGGTCGTAGTGCTTTTGCTCGCAAGCGGGACTCTTCCATCCGCCGGACTTGCTCCGGCGTGATGGGTGATCGAGCAGGTGCTGCAGCAGCTGCTCGCCGCGGAGGCGGCGTCTGTGGTCTCTCACTGTCTGCCATGATATGCTGCTCATAATGGAGAGTGGTCTCGCGATGACCAGGAACAAAGTGGCGATGATGTACATGGGCTGACTAATGACGTCGGAAGTGAGCAAGGATTCGCGTCCTTAACGCGTTGCGCGCGCACAAAATCGGCCATGTCATTACAACACACAGCTATTGAACAATTGTATGCGACACATGACCAAATGGACTTGCGGGACGTGAGCAGTTGTACATAAGCGTATGAAGAGATGAAGGAAGTACGTAGCGCTTGGGGTATCTGCACTCGTAAAACTGGAGGTGATTAGGGTGGCCCAGAGATGAGCTGCAGCGAAGCGTGATAGGCTCAGAAATGGTCTATATCCCTTGCAGCGCGGCCACTGCCTCTTTCTGCGCCAGGCCCAGCGAGTTCGTGAGGTATTCGAGTCTGTAGCAATGTTAGTCTCGATGTCTTGGCGGCCGTTGATGAGAAAGACTTACTGTGCAGCCCTGGCGATCCTCTGCTGCACACTCTCATACTCTTTCACGGTCTTGCTCCATACAATTTCTCGCTTGTCCGCATCGACCGTTTTCACTCTTAGCCTCAGACGCCCGCTCACCGGTCGATGATCCGAGACTCTGATCTGGTCCCATCGTTTGTACTCGTCCATCTTGACCTTACCAAGCCCGCGGTACAATATTCTATCGCACCAGGCCGGCGACCTACGCTTTTCTGAGGTGTCATAGTCATCAGTGTGGACGTTGTACTTGTAAGTCGGGGCGAACTTGATTTGGTTCTCTTGAAAGGCTCGTAAGCGGAATCCAGGATTCTTCCTCCGACTCAGTAGAAGCTGGTCGCGTTCTAGTAGTCTGGCAAGGTTGCCTTGTTGGATGTGTTTGATGACACTGTCGCGACCCATGGTGTCTATTCGGTAGTTGAGATCGCCGTTCAGGATACAGATCTCGTGGTCCATGACCATGCTGCCATCACCGCCAGAAGCGAAGACGTCGCTATGTTCTGCGACTTCGCCAGCATTCAGCGGGTAAGGAGGGAGCGTGTTGGCTTCCAGGATCTCAGCGATGTCATTATTTCGATGCATCGTTTGCGTCTGACCAGCAGCCAAGTGGCAGTTGACCATGCAAATGCTGCTGTCGTCCAATACCATTCGCACAATGATGGCGCCTTTATTGCCGTGGTGCCCGCCCATCCCGCGCTTGACCTCCGAGGCATGAACATTGCGTATGCGACTGCGCTCCGTCGATTTGACGAAGATGCAAGTGAACAGTCCTACCATACTGGCGGTATGGACCAGTGTATAGCTCGTATTGGTAGGCATGAAGTCGTCCAGGCATTTGCCCAGGTAGTCTCGCCACGCGCGATACTGATGCGACATGTGCTGTTGCTCGTCGGGTTCCCTCTTCTTGCTCTTGAAAAAGGATTTGGCCGTAACTTTCTTGTCCTCGAGGTCGACCAGCTCCTGGAAGCCAAAGACAAAGATATCGGGCGCTTCACGAGCAGTGAGATAGTCCCGGAAAAAGCTGCTGTCTTCCCTGCTGTGCTGTAGGTGACCTGGTTTGCAGGCGCCTGCGTTCCATGTCAGAACCGCCGCTGTCAGTTCTCGGAAGTTGCAGAATTCCGAATCGCGGGACTGCATCCGCGCTTCAAGCCAGTCTTCCTGCAGCATGCCGTCCCAGATACGGAGCATGTTGTCAAGACCTAGCGTGATCACATTGAGCCGACCCATCTTCCACATGGCGGAAGGATCGGCTATGATACTGCACATCTGCTTTTCGTGCGCCTTCCAGTCCTTCTTGATCGTCCACGGTGTCGTCGATGTGTCGTAGACATAGGCCATGCCAGTGCTATAGCCGGCCCACAGGTACTCGCCAACACCAGCCATGCAGCTGATGCGATACACGCTGACATTGACGACTGCTTGACACGAGAAATCGCGTCGATTATAGATGCCGACCTTGCCATCCGAGTGTCCAAAGTAAATCAGATCCTGCTTGTGGTTCAAAGTGGCGCCAGCTGTCACATCTCCAGTGCCGGGCTGCGAGAGTGGTGTGCGTGTAAGCTGAAACTCTGCGTCTGACAACGCGCTCGGCGCATAGACACGAATGTCCTTGCCCGTCGCGATCCACAGCTGCTTTCCACACGCAATCGAGAATGAATGACCCTTGGACACTCGCCAGTTGTTGTACTGAGAATCCAGGCTCGGCATGCCTTTGTGGTCGGGCTTCCAGACAAGAAGTTCACCAGCGTCATCCAATGTCCAGAGTTCTGACGCGTACCGGAACATCCGAATTATTTCTCTTCTCGTATGCGCAGCGACCTTGGATTTGATCACTTGTTGTGACGGAACATCAATCTCGTGTATATCTCCGGAGTTCGTGCCGATCCATATGCGATTACCTTCGTTCTCGATATCAGCTGATGGCTTGAAGACAATCGATGTGACCTTGACGTTCTCCCGGTGCTCCATATGCAGTAGCTGCTCCCCTGATCGAAAGTTCCACACCTTGGTAATGTATCCGGTCGTGCACACGTATTCACCACAGACCGCAAACAAGCGCGTGTCGTATTCTGTCGGTATCTGCCAAGGTCTCTGCTTGAATTTGGGTGTTCTTCGATTCGCTCTCGTACCGTCCGGATAGTCTGAGAATGCCACATTTTGTTCGCTACTCGTTGATGGGATGGAATCCTCATGGTCATCATACGATCTGCCGTTCGCCACTGGAAGCGGAGGCGGCGGTTCTCGTCTCCTGTCAAGAGACCTTCGCGCGTCGACAGACCTTCGTGGAGCAGGAATAGCGGGTGGTATAGTGGCAGTGGCTGTGGCGGGTGAGGACGTCACACTCCCAAAGCCTTGACCAAGTGCAGACTTGGTATTGATCTTCATCGCCGGTATTGCAGGTATGCGAGCAACCGCCTCCCGATCCGTCCTCGATGCTGCTCGCCTCAAGCCGTCCACAGATCGCCTGGGAGGTAGCATCTGTGCTTTCAGTGGGCTGGTCCTCCCCGATCGAGCCTTTGGAGGACTCGTGCGGCCACTCCGATCTTGCAACTCGGGTCTGACTGGTAAGCGTGGCGCGTCTTCACCAAGGTCCTCTGTCGACCTGCCGTTCATGCCACGATACCGAGTGGGCATTGTGGGCGCTCGCTGTAAGCCCCGCGGCTCTGGTGGGCTTGCATGAGATCCATTAGGTTTCGGGGACCAATGATCCGGCAAAGAGGATGGCTCGACAAACGATGCAGATGATGCGTTTGATCCTGCACGAACACGTTCAGAGAAAGACGCATCAGAGTCTCCTCGGATACGCTGTACCCAAGAGGCGTTGGAGTCAGCTCGTATACGGTTCACAGCTGACGTGTGCGAGCCGCCTCCTGCACGCTGCTGACCATTGCTTACGGTGTTGAGGGCGGGAGAGCTTGCACCGCTGCCGGGGGGCGTAGTGAAGGGCGAGGGGCTCTTGTCAATTACGTCTGCGCTTGGTTCCGGAGCAGTCAGGTTACTTGGCTTCTTCGCCAGGACTGGAGGTTTGACTGGGACCTTTGGCTTTGCGGCACGATTGACACTGGGAGGTCCCTGAGCTGCAGTCTCTAGCTTCACATCCGACTTGGACTTGTTCCCGGGCAGGAACGGCGCGGCCATCATTTCAGCGATCGGGGTATTTGGCACATCCGCAGCTTGCAAGAATGCACTCATTCGTGCCTCTAGAGCAGGAGTCGTAGCCCTACTAATGCCCCTCGCATGTCCTTTGCTCGCCGAGTCTCCAGTCCTGTCCGGAGTCAGAGGTGCCATGAAAGCTGTGCCGGCAGGTGATCGCAGGTCCAGCGAAAAGGTCTTCTGTGGCGAGCGCGGCGGGTTGACCTTGACAAGCGGGGGCGCCGGCTTCGTGGGTGTTCCACCCAACATGGAGACCGGCCGTCGCGATGGGGTCTCGGATGGCTGCGGGCGAGGCGAAGGCGCAAGTAAGGACTGTCCGCCTACAGCTGGTCGCACGCCCATATCCGCACTCTTCCTGCCTCGTTCTACAGCCACCGGCTGCCCGGTGGGCGTTGTCTCATTGACGCCCAGCAGTGGAGGTTTCGCCCCTACTGGTGTTGTCGGCGTTGCGTCCTGCTCTTTGCCCATGCTCTCAAACTTGGCCCTGAGCGATGACATGGGCTTGATCGAGCTCGTGTCTGGCCCATCCTTCTTGCCTTCCATGATGGCTGCCTGACAGCAGCGCTGTGCGAGAGTGTATGTGTGGTGTCCAGAGTGAAGCTCGGCAGCTGACACCAGTAGTTAAAAGAACAACAACAACAACAACAGCGGAGCATGGACTCCGACGCGATCGTGCATCAAAGTTGGCCGTCATGCCATGTCGTAGCGTGGTAGGGTCAGGCCATTCCTCCTTCGATCTGCCACAGCAGTAATCCCAGTCGGCTCAGGCACGAGAGCTGCGGGCGGATTCACGATGATTCGTCACGCAGCACTCGACATGTGCGGCAATGTCGTGGTCGAGCAGGAGCGAGAGTGAGGCCAGGTGGAGGTGTTGTCAGTTCGTCGCTGAAATCATTCAACACGAGATCTCTTCACAGCAACACACACTCACAAAGTTCCGCGTCACTACCTTGTTCACACTCGCTGATCGGCCGCGCTAGCTGGAAGTTAGACTCACAGTGGACCCTTGCTTCGGTGGTTTCACAGACTGGAGGTGTTTCAGGTCTCGTCCACCTGGTCCACACCCAAATACTTACGTCTGTCGCGTCTGCTTTCTGCTACACTACTATCGCCAAAATCATGTGGTAAGACGTGCGCACCACCATCATGGCTCATCAGCTGACACAGTCAGCAAACACATTCTGAACGCGCAGGTTTCCATCCGCTCGCCCTGCTGTAAGCAGTGGTTCGACTGTGCAGAATGCCACGCGGAGACGCAGGACCACACGCTCAAACAAACCATGGAGATGAGCTTCGCGTGCAAAAAGTGCAAGAAATGTTTCCGGAAAGATATGAGCGAGTTTGAGGACAGCGATGAGTACTGCCCGCACTGCGACAACCACTTTGTAATCGAGGCCAAGGAACCCAAAGCGCGGCTGGAGGTCGAGGGCGAAGACATTCGGAAAGACTCGAGGATGATCAAGGACGAGAGAATCAAACCAAAAGAGGATCTCACGATCTGGGATGACGAGCTGGAGGCAGCGCGGTTGGGATGATGATTGGCAGAACTCGAATGAGGCGTGACAGAGATGTTAGCAAAAAGGAAAGATGACCAGACGGCTTAAACATGGACAAGTCGCATCTGGGACGGAATACACGGCCATGTTTGCGCTGTACACTGGAGGTCAGTGCCGGAGGGCATGCCCGAGCGTCGAGGAATAGCAATTGTGTCAGTTTCGGCCGCTGTGCAGCGCTATGCGGGACAGCTTGCACATTACCCAAGGTGCTGGCGCGTGCGCTTGAGTGCAGCAAAACGACCTACGACCGCCCGATGCCGTGACTACGACTTCGAACGACACGATAGTGTAGTGGACGGTCCCAATAACCCGATGCTACGATCGCGACGTACGACGGCTGCCAGACTTGCCAGGCATACAAAGTCGGCTGAAACCGAGTCCTGTCACGGCTGGCTTCTACTGGTAGCGCCATAGCTCAATGAAGTGCATGCCAGATAATACTCTCGCACATCTCATGTTGTTTGACTCTAGAGCCTCAATATCTCGACAAGCCCGCACTCCACGGGCTGACACAGAGAATGGTCTGACGATCTGTGGAGCAGTACTTGTGAACCTCCGAGCAGTACTTTGTATACTCGCGGTGTCCTCATTCAGCTGAGTCACGAGACGATCGTCATACCTCCTAGTCCAACAATTCTCTTTGTCCCGGAGGTCACCGTTGAGAGAACTTCTACACTCTTGTTCCCTTGTCACGCTCGGCATGCCTGCGATGGATCTTGTACTCGAGCCTGAGGAAGTCTTTCTTGCGACCGAGGACGAGAGCAAGGATGCCACGGCCGAAACTCGGTCGGATCATGCGTCTGTTGCAATGTTGCGCGCGCGCCGACGATCTTCAGTCACGAAACCGCCTCCCAAAACGAAAACAGGCACGCAGAAGCAGAAGCAGAAGTCCAAGCAAAGGCAAACACTGGAAGCGATAGTGTCAGCAGTGCACATCGATTTTGACACTCCAGTCACCTCTGCGCCTGGACAAATGCTCGCAGCTGCCCGGCCAGCGCCACTTCTCATTTGCAGCATTGGCAATCCTGGGGCACAGTACGCGAACACTTTGCACAGCGCCGGCCATACCGCTCTCAACAGACTTGCCTCTCATTTGGGCTACTCGCAATTCTCAAAAGAACGAACATGGGGCAACGGCCTCGTCGCTAGACCTTCCATCTCCGGTGGCAGCGGCGACTGGACTCTCTGGCAGAGTACGCATTATATGAACGAGAGCGGCAAGGGTGTCAAGGCCGCATATCAAACCTGGAGTAAGAGCTTGCCGGACGGGGAGGGGAGACTTGTCGTGGTGCACGACGAGTTGGAGAAGCCGCTGGGAGCGATCAGTGTCAAGACGCAACAGGGTTTAAGCGCGAGGGGACACAATGGACTGAAGAGCATTATGTCGCTGATAGGGAACACGCCCTTTGTGAGGATTGGAGTGGGGATCGGAAGGCCAGTGAGCAGGCAAAGCGACGATGTGGCCAAGTATGTGTTGAGGAAGATGGACCAGAACGAGAAGGCGGCTGTGGATAGGAGCGTGGACCAGCTGATCGCACATTTGAGGAAGATTGAGAGTGGTTGAAGGGCCCTATGCGACGCCAGGAGAACCGTGGGCCAGTGTGCGCCTGAGCAAGTGGCCATAACGAGCGAAGACGCCGGCCTGTGGTCCTCAGAAACAACGAGAACGACTGTATGGTTGACAATCGGCGTTCGGATCCAGGCCAAGCATACCGGAATGCCAAAGCTTTTCGATTCCGAGGCAAGCGCAAAACGCGCAGGATTCCCGTCGGATTAAAGGCCTGGTTCATCGGCTTCGATTCATCACGAGAATGGGCCTTGTTGATCGTGTCCAATCACACGGGCCTCGCATATCGTCACTCTGCAGGTCCGAGCAACTCCTGCCGCCACATATGGCGACAGCTCGGTCTCAGTGGACCGAGATGGAACGCCGATTGATCTTTTCTAATCGGCAGCCTGCACGGATTTGTGTCACCGAACCGACATCTTCGGTATAGATCCCAGGTCCGGTCAGACCGCAGTTACCATCCTCGTCCGGCCGTGTTTAGAGCCTCATACGAGGTCATCAGCTTTCCCTTCGATACCTACGAATCAAGGCATTGGGAAAGCCAACCGTGTCGTGCAGCCTCATCTCAATAGATACTAGCACCAGCTACACTACTTGCTGTGGCAGCATGAAAGCGATCGAGCATTGTTCTACAGATATTCTTCGTGCCGGTTCCGCGATTGCCATGTCGCTCGCGAAAGTGTGGTCCCACTGTGGGCCTTGTGGATCTGCACCACCGTCATTCACTAGCCACACTCAACAATCTTTCTCGACTTGTCTTCACTAGAGCGGCGCAAATAGCAGATCCCGACAGTCGAAAGCGCAATTGATAATTGGCGCCATGGCTGTTGGCAGCATTGGTGGAACACTCGCCAGGGGAGCCGGCCTGGCACACGGCTTCATTTATCTTGCCATTGCATTGTGCTATGCGCTCACACGGAAGGACTTCTGGTTCGCCGAGTCAGCCGAACAAAAGGCAGTGCAAGACAGGGCATGCCGGAACCTATGGTCGCTACTGGAAGGATTGGAAGGCATGGAACACAAGTTCATGAAGCTCCAGGATGGTTTTCAGCTCCACTATCTGCTCGCCGATCGAGTCCGCGGGCACTCATCGTCTTTGATCATCTTTCTTCCGGGCTTTCCAGACTCGGCGCATCTGTTCTCGCGGTACTTGCGATCATCGTTGTCTGACAATGCCACTCTCGTGGCGCTGGACCTGCCTGGATGTGGCGGAAGTGACAGCCTTGACAGATATGGGCCCAACGAAGTGTTGAACGTGGTTGTTGAAGCAATCATTCTGCTGAAACACCGCTACATTACCCCATACGAGAGGCGGGTCGTGACCAAAAAGCCAATGTGTATCCTTGTTGGGCACGACTGGGGAGGGGTGATTGGGTATCGCCTTGCTGCAGAAACTGCTGGTTTGATCGACCACTTCGTGCCGATCAATTCTTTGCATCCCGTGTTCGCAGAATTACAGCTCAAAGGCCGAGTTGCAGAGGCAAATATGGCCCTCAAGCAATGGAAGCTCCGTACAGCATCCGGCACGCTAGGGCCTGTCATCTCGCAGCTGATGAAGTCGAGCTACACATATATGCTGACACTACCACTTCCACTTGCGAGGCTTATTCCAGGTCTGACGTTGACTCTCATCAGAATCGCTCACAGACTTGAGTACAAGCAAGCGCCTGCAGCATCTCCGGAAGAGGAAGCAATCAGGATGGCCATCTCAACCGGACCAGGGCGAGTGGAAAGCCGGGTCTCTGCAGAAGATGGTGCCGCATATGGGCTGTCTGTATACGAGCGGTCCAGAACAGCTGTTCCTGGTGACTGGGATGGCCGCGTGAAGCTTTATGCGCAAGGCCTACTTCGCCGGACGTGGACGCCAAAGTACTCATCAGGCCATGCTCCGCTGAAGGACGACCGTGTAACATTTCAATGCCCTGTGAGCGTCATCTTCGGCATGCAGGACGTTGCGCTAGACCCCCGGATCGCCGTGGATGGTATTGAACGTCATTTCATGCGCATCGGTGATGATGAAGACGGCCGGAGCATTACACAGCAAAGTCGAGTCGTGCGGCTGCCAAGTTGCGGACACTGGAGTCTCCTTGAGAAGGACGGCGAGCGGGCTTTGCACGAGGTGCTTGCAGATATTCTGCCTCAGAGCTGCTGAATCAAGCCGGACTAGCCGGACTGTTGTATCTGCGCCAGTGGTTCTCCAACTCCTCGCATATTCGTCTATGATCGTTGGCAGCGGTAATGATAGTCCAGAGCACTGATTAGTTCACATTGCCAGGCGTTAGACATGTCGGCAGTGCAGAAATCAGTCGTCAACCTAGGCAATTATTCAACCTCAAGAGACCACGAGACAGTCACAGAGCAGTAGTACACTAAGTTTGATATCATGAACTCAGAAATCCACACGTGAACTTACAGAGCAACCGGCGGCCGGGAGGAGCAGCGAGGCGAGCTCTTCACTTTGACCTCACCACGACTCGACTTTCTTGCGATCAACTTCGCTTCTTTGCGATGCTTGTGATTCTTCGCTCCACATGTCCTGATCATCTCCCCGTTCCTCAACCTCCTTCTCTCAACCGGACGAGATGAACCGGGTGCAGCTGTGACGAGCCATCACATACACCTGGCTCTCTTGGAGACGGGTCCACTCAGTCTACTTGGGAGCATAGCGTTCATGCAGTACGTCGTTGAGACTGCTCCTTGCGCTGCGTCAGACCGAGGAGACCATTACGCAATCCCCACAAGAACGCGTTGTGAAGACCGCAGTAATAATGACAGCAGACTTCTGGTTGAGCGGCAGTCGCGATATATCTCAATGTGCACTCGACGAACGACGATGGTATCTCATTCTGCCGGACATTTACAAACGTATGTTTCATCCTGAGCAGACCTCAACACAAGCACTTGGGACTCACAATTGAAACTCAACGCTCGTCATCCGAGGTGGACGTTGTGTGTGCCACGCCATATAACGGCCGACCATTTGCGCCCCTCGTAGTGTGCTACTGAGAGTCGTGCCGTCGAAATCATGCACCTGGTGGGGCACGTTTCGCGGTCATGGTCCTTCTTGGCTCGCTCTCTCAACGCAGCATTGGGCGACACTACACCCACAGCGAGCCGTTTGCGCTGGTGATGGGGCGGCTCCGACGGTTGTCAACCACGACGACCGCGAAAGGAAGGCAGTGTTAGTCTTGTGACACAGTGGAGTGGATGCAGGAAAGCGAGGAGCAGTTGCACCTGCAGCTGTCTTATCCTTGGGCGATCTGGAATTGCCCTGTCAATTTGCGATGCGTCTGAAGCTGCACGATGGACCGAATAAGTCAAGGTGACACGGAGATGTATCAACTTGCATGAACCGCACGGAGCGCTGCAGCCGGCCCCTTGCAGCCCTGAACGCTTTTTGTCTCAGAAAGAATGCGTTGAAGAGAGGCATGCTCTGGAGCCGGCTGGCGCGCTGGCGACGGTGCTGCACGCTCTCAATAGCATCTCGCACTCATCGCAGCGGTAGAGTCGAGGCTAGCAGCGCGACCCACGTTAGTGCCAGCGTGGTTGCGCGATAGGCGATAGGTGGTCTGCTGTCTCATCATCATGGTGGCTTCATATCGCCCCGGGAAATGCTCCGACAATCGCCTAGGATGGACATGGTCAACAAGGTGGACAAGGCGACCCGAAGGCGCCGTCAGGCGTGGTGGAACCGACATTCTCTGCACTCTGGTGGGTGTGTTGTTTACAACGGGTTCTGTGCACAGAATTCCAGCACCCGCTTGCCACTGGCTGGCCTATCTGTGAAACAGTGAAACCACAACATAGCTACGGCAGCTGTCAATGCTCAAACCGGATTCAAATGCACACTGCACGATACTGTCCCACGCCGGTGGATGTCAATGCAGGAACAGGCCAATCACGACATGTCATCGGCGTGACGGCACCGGATGCACATCGGTAGACGACCTATTTGGCAGCTGGGGAAGGCCAGGTTCATCCCAACCAGCGTCAGGCCAGGTCGGACGGTCGCACACGTTCACGAAGCACTTGTTGCTAAAAAGACAAACGCGTTCGCATCCTGACGCCGAACTACTAGTCTTTCTGCCTAGCAGACCTCCCAAGACCTCCACTACTGCCGGGCACCTCCAGCACACCATCGTTCGCTGCATACAACATCCACCGCTACACGCTCATTCTGCGTACCCAACGCGACTGGCTTCCTGCAGTCTCTGTTTGGTCGTCCGGATACTGCACACGAGGCTGAAACGCTGGACTGCTTCCAACAGCTGCACACATTCTTTCGCAGCCCCTCGCCATCTCCTAAGCAATCGCCACCCTCAAAAGAAAATCGCAAAGCTCCAGACGTAACAGCAGGTCCCTCTACGTCAGATCATACCACATCAAGCACGCGTATGGACGGCACACTGGGCGAACACTCGCCTGCAATGCCAGCGGACCTGGAAAAGCAGGTGGCAATGCTGGAGTTTTTGACCGCGGACCTAGACCTCGACCTTCGCTTGCGCCCTCAGACTATCGACCTAGACACCTCACCATCCTCCGAGACTACGACCCTCAGTGGCCGTCACGACAGCTTGAGCAGTGGACGAGCCAGCTTGTGCAGTAGTCGAACTTCCAACTGCAGCCAGCTGGGTACGACGGCCAAACCAGTCAAGCGCGTGCGATTCGAGGAGTCTGCGAGCTGGACGTTCTTCGATGACAATGAAGGCATGCCTGCCCGACCTCAGCTACGGAAGCGACCCTCGTTCATGTCACGGAGCCTGGATCGCATCATGACGCGCAGCACCGCAGCCACAGACGAAAACACAGACGTTGGTGTCCCTCCCGCAGCACTATCGGCAATGACGGAGAATCTGCGACAATTGAGGCGCAGAAACTCCTCCATCGACATTGCAGAACTAGCCACGAAAACTACCAGCAGATACTCAACGCCAGGCCGCCGAGATTCGCTCATAATTACTGTGCAGCAACCACTCCGACGGTCTGCCGGGAGGAGATACAACACAGCTCAGACGCCAGCTCGACTGCCAACAGTACCGGCACCGAAGGGAGACTGGGGGGATCTCCTCGGACCTCCGAAGGCCAACCCCTTGGCGGTATAACCTCGAAATGCTTGTACACGAATGATGTTTGGGTTGGATATGCACTTGGATTTAATGCAATTAGCGAAGGCGTTGATGGCTGCATGGGCTACCTCGGAAGATAGATTTAGCAATTGCAAGCATGGCATGACGATATTCTCAAGAGAACGCGTGAAAGGAGCGTGGGTATTCTGTACTATAACTGATGCGGAATCACATAAAACTTCCCCAATATACCCAGAGATTGCATCAGGCTGTCTGACAGGACGGCGTGGCTTTATGAGACGGTGTGTCTTCTGCATGAGAACTGCGTTCCTTGGGTGCACGGAGGCGCTTTTGGCGGCATCATCGTGCCTGAGCGAGCGCTGGAAAGGATTATTGTGGCTGCAGATCATGTCGGCAGTGTATGGAAATAGCAGGGCTTTTTCCTGCTGCTTATCTCGTCCATGCAAGAACGCGTCGCATTGACCTAAGAGAGAGTTGACAACGCGTGGTCGCTTTGGAGCCGCCGCGCATTGACAGGATTCCGTGCTTTTCATGATGGCCAAGGCGGGCTTTTACTGTTGGCGCGAAGATACTGCTGCCATGGCACGTCCTATTTGAGCGGATTGCACCGGGGTAGTGTGCCTCGTGCGTTGCACTCTGCCGTGTGGGAATGCCGTGGATTGTGTCAAGTCATGCTTTGCTGAATGGGTCTCTCGTGTCCGAGGAATGCACATCTATTCACAGACCTCAGTCAGGTATTTTGGGAGGACCCAGCGGCAATGGAGACACGCGCGCGTCAGTGTCGCAGGCCTGGATTAGTTCGCAATCCGGCGTCAAGAATGCTCTCACCACCTGCAACTACCTCCTATCACTGGCCTCGAATAGCTCTCTAGCCTTCGCATGCCTTCGTGTTTCAACGTTCCGACCAAGACACTGCGATGCTACATCAAGAAATGAAAATTATTGGTAACTCATGCTATGCAACATCAGCCATTTCATTCGTCTATCATCAGTCATTAAATTTCATGCTCATTCATGCGGAGTTCAGATGTTGGGTCCAGAGAGGGATGCAGGTCTAGATCACTGCGTGCAACAGTGGCTGTCGTGTCTGTGGAATTCATGTCCATCATGCTCAGCCGCAAGCTCCGCGCGAAGCTATCTGTAACAGCGCCGGAAATGTCCACATCGCGGACTCCTCGCAGTTCAGCGAAAGGCTCCAGCATCTCTTCGAGGTCCTCGTTCACGCGTATGTGCCCCTCACGCTTCCGCACTATCTCGCACTTGATTTGGTCGAGTACGGCATTTCCGTTCGAGACGCGGATGTTCACTCGGGCGAGTCGACGCGTGCGCTGCTCGCCGGGTCCATCCTCGCTCGCGTGCGCTGCGTCGGTCACAAGCAATCGGGGCGGTTGCAAGACGTTCACGAGGCGCTGAACCTGCTTGCGAAGGCCATGCGTCAAGCCTTTGCCGCTCACATTGAACTTGATCATCCCCGTGTACGAGTCGACGTGATCGACGTTGACGATTATCCGCTTGACCAGAGCCATGTACTTTTTCGGCAAAAGATCGAGGAAGTCGTACTTCCTCTGCGGCGCCATGCCCGAGAGCAGCAGCCAGTTGAAGCGAAAGGAAATGCCCAGGTATGTGATGAACAGCAGGAAAGTGCTACCGCCGTACAGCATTTCTGCACACTCATCGTGCATCTGCCGACACACGGAGAGCAGGCGAATGTTGCCCTTCTGCCACACGATGTGGGCGGCCCTCGAATAGCCATGATCGCCCTGAGGCACAATCATGCCGCGCGCGCTCCGCTTCTTGACCGCAGAGAAGTTGAGAGCATGCTGGGCCAGCGGATTCGGCTTCGAGTGTTCGATGGTGCGCGGCAGAAGATAGCCATATACCTGCTGTCTGATCTCCAAGGGCAGTCTGAGAAAAGGAAATCGGCTCATCTTCAAGGGACTCCGTGAGCGTCGTTCGAGCTCGTCGAAGCTCTCATGGCGGAAGAGGAGGGGCGAGCGCGTCGTGATGGTCTTGGCAATGGTTGTCGGCGCAAAGTGCGGCGAGACGTAGTAATCACGACAATTGTAGTGGCCTGTATCCATACCAGACGGACCAGACATGAGAGAGTGGTCTCCGCTTGAAACGCGCTGCGGAGGAAGATGAGAAACGTCCGTGCCACAGACGTCCACGACTAGATCGGTGCTAGCGTGGGTATCCTTATTGATTGATGACCATTTCCACCCATCAGCTACCCCTTCTTCTTCTTCTTCTTCTTCTTCTTCTTCGTCCTCTCTTCACACCACCTCAGCCATGCAAACAACGACCATGAAAGCCCTCCGTGGGCTGGCCTCAATGCCCGGCAGTGTCACTACTGGATCCCAACACCGCATCAATAGCCCCATCGTACTTGGGGTGGTTGTCTCTTAATTCAAGCTCACACCGCCAGGCGAGCTTGCAACAGCCGTCTGGTGCCTGTTCCTGTTCTTTTTCTGCTTAAGCGATAATTGCGCCAAAGCGCAGCAGTACGACGATCCCATCAGCCTGTCTGATTGCTTACCATCGACAACTGCAATCATGTATTTCGACACCCTGCCAAATGAGATACTCACCCATATATTCCTGTCTCTCCCTAGCGTGACATCCGCTTTCGCTCTCTCCGCGACCTGCCACCGAATCTACAGCGCCTACCACTCTTCAAAGAAGCTCATCATCCTCCAAGAAGCTGCCGACGCCGAGCTGGGGCCCATCAACGACATTATTCAGCTCTTGACACAAAATGCTTCTCAGCCGGCGCACGTCCGGCGCGATGTGCCCATGTCGGAGGCCTTGCTTCGTCAGATCATCAAAGCAGGAAGAGTGGCACAGCGCTTCGAAGCGATATATGTTCAGAAAAAGTGGAAGATCGATTACGCCAATCGCCGACTTCTGACTGGTCACGAACGATACATTCTCAGAAGAGCCATCTACCGGCTGTGGCTGTTTGACAAAGCCTTTCACACCTTTGCGCACGTGCGAACATGCCGTGGATTGCCGGAAATCACGATGAAGCGTTACGCTCTTTTACACAACTGGAGCACCACCGAGATTGCCGAAATGCTTGATGTCCACATCGTTCTCCGCGACCTGGTCGCCAACAACGTTTGTCCTTCCAACGGCAAGATCAGGCAGAAGTTTTCGAAGCGCTTCCCGGATAGCAACCATCAGCTACTATTCAACATTCACCTCAACTACCCTCCTGCTCCATCCTCGGTCATGCCGGACAGCTGGTACCACAACTCCGCGATTGGGTCATCCAGATACCAATCGCGGCTTGCGCCGACTCGGTGGCACGAACCAGGCGCAGAGGGATGGGGCGATGACATTTCACACTACTACATTGTCGAGGACATGATGAAACTGGACCCGGAGCAGATCCTGTACCTGCGCGATCATTGTCCACTTAAATCACAGGTCGAGACGCACGTGCGTGGTCTCGGTGAGTGGTTTGTCAACAACGGAGAGACGTTCTCAGAGTCTGCGGCCTTTGTAATAAGACAGAGGGGAGGGGAGTTTGAAGACGTGAAGATGGCAATTGAGGATGGCGAGCCCGGCGTTGCCACTGTCGAAGACTGAATACACATAGCCCAGTTCGCTCCAAATATCTCTTGTTGTTAAACTGTACGTACTGTATAACATTTCTCCACCCAGCCGTCCACAACATTCTCACTCCCTGTCCTCGCCCATCACACGGCCAAGAAGACAAGACCTGTCCACGCAAGGGTGAACCTGTTGGAACATGCATCTGTCCATCGCAGCACATATAAAGTGCCTAGACCTCATCAACGCAGCCTTGGCTTCACGTCATCGCCGAGCACGATTCCCAACTTCTCCTGTTTGTGAACCTTATCCACCTCACAACATCGCCAATGGGACGTGGCAGCGCCGCGCACGTCGAATCAGAAGTGCAGCATTTCCGTGCAGCACCAAGAGGCAATGCTTGGCCCCAGTAGTGTGTTTGTTCGCTCCGAGGAGGGCCAAAGTAGTTTGGTGTAAGTATATAGCAATGACGATCGCTTCCAATCTGTCGTTGCGCGAGGTGAGCCTCTCTGGATATTCTATTTCCCTCCTTGTGCGATGGAGAACCTAGCGCCGGTCATCTCGAAGGGCTACAAGACGCTGACGGACGAGGAAATCGAAGCCTTCTTCAAGGACCTGGACCGCAACAATGACGGGCACGTCAATTTCGAAGAGCTCGAGAAGAAGCTGCACGAAGTCCATGAAGAAATAGCGCCGAACCTGCAGAAGCACCACATCCTCCACCCCGCGCGACGAGATGCCGAGAAGCACATTGGCGACAACGGCGATGGCCTCCACGCGTTCCTGTGCTCGCTTATGCCAGAATGCGGCGCCAAATTGAGTAAAGAGGATTTCATTCGACACGTCAAGACGTGGGAGGTTCCCAGTCAGAAGTCGAGTGACACGAAAGAGGCCGACAAAGAGGCCAAGGAAGAAGAGAAGAAGCTGCCGTTCAGACGACGACTGCGCGCATACTGGGCGGTCCATGGCCCCAACATCCTCTTCGTGGCATTTGTGATCGCGTGCATGATTGCTTTCGGCGTCTGGCAGATGGTCATCTACATCGAGAACCAACCGGCAAGACAAGCGCTCGGCTGGGGAGTGGTCATGGCCAAGGCCAATGCGGGCGTGCTGTATCCAGTATTTGTCTTTATGCTTTTGAGCATGTCCAGACATCTGTCGACATTCCTGCGCCGTAGCTGGCTGATCAGCAGATTCATCAACTGGGATCTCAGCCAGAAGTTCCACATCATCATGAGTATCGCCGGACTCACTTTCGCAACACTGCACGCGATTGGCCACTTGACTGGCTCTTTCTTGTATGGTTCTCGAGCGTCAAACTTGGAAGACCTGACAGCATACCTCGGTCCTGAAGCCACGCCGAAGCGTTACGTCGACTTTGTGCACACTCTGCCCGGCTGGACTGGAATCACAAGCCTCGGTCTATTCTGGACGATCAGCTTGATGAGCATGCCCTATGTGCGCAATTGGAATTACGAGGTCTTCCAATTGGGACACCTACTCATGTTCCCAATGATCGGCCTCCTTGCAGCCCATGGTACTGCTGCCATCTTGCAAGCGCCAATGCTGGGCTACTTCCTTGCATTTCCAGCGCTGCTTGTCATCTTTGAACGTCTGCGGCGCTTCATCCGAGGGTTCAGAAGTATGCCTGCGAAGCTGAAAGTGCTAGATGATGATGCAGTCTTCGTGACAGTCAGGACAAAGGACGGCAAGGACTGGTCTTACAACGCCGGGCAGTACCTCTTGCTGCAGGTGCCTCAGCTCAGCCTATTCCAGTGGCATCCTTTCACAATCTCCTCGTGCCGTGGCAACGAAATGCAGGTGCACATCAAGGTTGAAGGAGACTGGACCGAGCAGTTACGAGACCTTGGCCTGAAGCAGGAGGATATCAAAATCGGCATCGATGGACCATTTGGCGCGCCTGCCCAGCGCTTTTACGACTACGAATACTCCATTATTGTCGGTGGCGGCATCGGTATCACACCATTCTCTGCTATTCTCACTGATCTCGAGGAGAGTTTCAAAGAGCGCCGCGACCCTTGGGAGTCGAGAAGGAGTTCTCGCTCGTTGTCCCGTGGCATCAATTCTCGCCGTGGTTCACGCCACGTTTCGTTGTCAAGACGCACTTCCCAAGCCTCAACGCCTATCATTGAGACTGGCAACGACCTCGAGACAAAGGCCGGCACCGAGAGTAACACGCCAAACGACTTGGGTGTTGACGACACTACCCCAGCAGGGCCTCCCCCGCGCTGTGTCAATCCCGATCGCCGCGTGGACTTTCACTGGACCGTGCGCGAAAAGAACAACTTGCTCTGGTTCTCGGACCTTCTCAACCGTGCCATCGTGGGCGCTGGCCCGCTTGCAAAGCAGAACAAACTGGACTTGAACATCAACACCCATATCACTGCCAAGCGAAAGAACATTTCCACGCACGTGTTCAGATACATTCTCGACGGGTACCGCACTGAAGCTGCACCATACTCTGCTTTGACTGGTTTGAAGCAGAGAAGTCATTTTGGTCGACCAGACTTTGACAAGATCCTGGAGAGCCATTTCCAGGATCTCGTTAATGATGGAATCAAGGAGAAGAAAGTTGGAGTCTTTGTAGGTTTGTGCAGATCAGGCTAGCACGCGGAAGATGCTAACATCCTACAGTACTGCGGCGCCCCGATCGTTGGTGAGATCCTGTCTGATCAATGCCATGAGCTGACAGCAAAGGCACGAGACATGGGACTGAAGATTCGTTACGATTTCCTGATGGAAGTCTTTGGTTAAACCATGAACAGCGCGGCGTTTTGGAGGGTAACAGGAGCAGCAAAGCTACAGAGTTGCTTGCGACACAGCGAGGACATGAACTGATGATATACAATGTTCTCAAACTACTCCTCATCGTCATCTGCAGGCCATGTGCGTTCTGCGATGCTCTTTTCACAAACACCCTGCTTAACCGTAAAGTTGTGCACCTCTCTGTCCGCCCTCTCATCCATCTGTACAGCCGATTCCATCTGAAGTCTGTTTCGCACCTCATACGTCATTCCATCCGGCGCATAGAAAAGAACATGAAATTTATTCTCTGGCCAATCCTGCTTCTCCCGCTCTATCAGCTTCCGTGCTTCGGCTTGTAGAAGGCTGAACGCCAATCGTCCATTTTCCATCAGCTTGGCGTACTTGACCGTCGTGCTTCCCTTGGAGCCTTTACTCTTGATAATGTTGAGCGCGCCTTGCCTTTTCGCCAACGGCCTCAGGGTCTTCTTCGGTGCCTTTCTTGCGCGAGAGATTTGTCCATTGTCTTCTGGATGTTTCGGGGCCAAGTGTACTGGGAGACGATGGGCGGCTTCGTCTTCAGATGTGCGCTTCCAGACTTTCCTCTTCATCTCGTCTGCTTCGCGTACAACGAGTATATCCAGGATCTTCAAACGCGCTTGGTAGCTCAAGTCGAACACATTTTCAGGTTCAGCTACAGCATCGTCAGCCAAGAGCAAGCAGGTCATATGGCGCAAGACTTACGATCATCACTCATCTCCTCTTCATTGTAAAACTGATTTGATACCAAGGCTCCTGGCATGTTCGCTTCCGCTCCCCCATCTCGGAAGCCGAAGTACTCTGGCATCAGGCTTATCGCACGCGGGAGAATTGTGTCCATCGCTTGACGCTGTGCTTTCGCAGTGCCGAAGTTGCACTGCCATCCCGCAAGTATGCTGCCCGCCACTGCATACACGCCTACTCCACTCATCTTCAGGTCCTCGGAGGTAGTGATGCCAGTCTCCTCTCGCAAGATCACCCGGATGCGTTCAAGCATATCGAGGACCTGAGAGCCGGTGAGGTTCAGCAGTTGGGCGACGGTCATGTTGGAAATCTTTGGATCTGCCGAATACAACCATTCTTGTTGCTGAGCTTTGGACAAACGGGGCAATCTTTGCCGTGGGACATCGCCGGGCTCTTGGTCGACTTTACTGGCGCTTGATATCTTGTTGCTAGTAGAATGATGTTGGTGGAAGAATGCTGGTGGAAGAATCGTGGTCCTCCGAGTGGCCACGCGACTGTTCTTGTGCAGCGAAAGGACGTATCGGACTGCTTTGTTCGGCGCCGCATGCGGTGGAGGTACTGGGTATATGAGCGCAACAAAGGCGCGACGGGCATGTAATGGCTTTTCAGACCTTTGTCGAAGACGAAAACAGCAGAGTCTGGACCGAGAGCTAATAACAATGAAAGATCAAGGGCTATCTCGCCTATGCACCTTTATGTTCATTATGCATATACTTCACTTTGTCTCGAAGTCTTGGCAAATATTGCCTTTCCTCGTCCCGCTACACTTAAACACACTCTTCAACACCTCAACTATCGCGACTATAACTCGAAGCACTCGCGACCGTACCGCTCTAACGAAGCCAAGCGCGTCGAGCGCCGGCATGTCACGCTAGAAGCGCCCGGCAGAAGACGACGAGACAACGAGCCCGTCCGAAGGCAAGCGTAGGAAGCGTAATTCCTCTCCGACCACCTCGCCGTCGCGCTCGTAGCCGGGGGCCACTTTCGCTGCAGAGGCAGACAACGTCGCTGCTTAAGGACAAGATAACCATCCTAAGAAACTGGCGGACAAGTAGTAGCTCGTCGACTATATTATCAAGCAAAAGGGACCTTAATGTAGCACTAAGGCCGGCTTTTCTACGCTTTCAAGCGAGTTGGCGAATATTGTCGTTAAGTTCTATCTCGCAATGTGTGGCGGCAATACCAAGATCGACGGACAAGAGTAGACTAGACGCAGCATCTAGTTAAAACATTTTTTCAAGATTCTACATATCTCGAAGAACTTCCGCCAAATTTTCTATAAGATGGTCCAAGCAGCTATTCCATATAAGCTCTTCAGCATTACGGCCGACCTGTCCTTCAAGCCCCCGAATGACTGCCTCTTCCGCCGCCGTATCTATCAAATGCCCCGTATTATCGACGAGGTCGCGTTAGACATTACAGTTAATATTACCGGCATCCAGCACATGTCCATCTATAGCATCAGCGATATGCTTTACGCATTCGTATAGGAAGAGGGGCCGTGTAAGATACCGTCCGACTTCGCCTTCGCCATCGGAGTCGACCAGGTCAACGCCAAGGGGGTCAGAGTCTAGGACCACGATAATCACAGCCTCGTAGAGGAGCTGTTTTCGGCAGGCCTGGAGAAGGTGGACGCCAGCAAAGTCAAAGACCAAGAGGACGTAGAGAAGATCGTATTCGACATAATCTTCAAGTCGGAGACAACATGGATTAGGGACGATTGGTTCTTCGAGATCGCTAGTGAAGATGCAGACGTCTCATTCGAGAAGTACATGCGCAAGGAGAGGAAAGCTATGAAGATGCGCCTATAGATAGCAATGTCAATCAAGGCCTACTAGTAGAGACATAGGCTTCCGCTATATATATTATAGTAAGTAACTACAATACATGCCAGCCTCTGCCTCCTAGACACTCGACGCGCTTATCAAACGTTGCTGCTACCTGCTAACATAATCCGCAGACATAGAAGGCGCGACAGCCGCGTTTCGCTCACCTTTAGCGATCGCTTATGCCTCATTCGATATAGAAGGAAGGCACTAACCTCATAAGATAGCACTGGCGTCTATCCTTATCTTCTATCCTCCTCCATTCCGCAAGGCAGATATCATTGACGCTTACGTCGCGGTGCCATGTCGCTCTCTTACGACCCGTTTAGAGAGGACTACGGCCTACTCTAGGTACATGCTGTCACTTACTTAGCTCCGCCAGCATACCCGCCGCGCCATGAGCACGGAGATCATGTCGTCGACCTAGCGCTCTTAGTATTCAACTGGCAACAGCCAGTAGACACAAGCACTCCGCCAGCATACCCGCCGCGCCATGAGTACGGAGATCATGTCGTCGACCTAGCGCTCTTAGCATTCAGCTAGCAATAGCTAGTAGACATAAGCACTCCGCTAGTAGACGCAAGCACTACATCAGCACTTCCGTTACCTGTAGCACTCTCGTTAGCAACATCTTACGACGAGTTCGAGCTTATCTGCTCGGATAAAGACAACGAAAGTAAGTATCTACTATGTACCAAGACGAACATTAACCGAGACTACTTCTAACCTACGCCCTTCTCTCGACACTTTAACACGCCTGAGCAGATTATAGACGTCTACTTTCTACTCGACATATACCTGCAGCAGGGCTTCTCTAGAGAGGAGGCCCTCTCAAAGTCACAATAGCTGATTCCTAACGACTGTGATTTCCTCCGGCTCTAGAAGCCGCAGTTTATCTAGAACTAGGACAAGGACTGCATTGTTATACTAGGAACGTGCCGGAAGAACGCTAGTGTGCCTTCTCTACAGTATCCCTCGTATAACACAGAGAGGCTTGTAGCGGCAATTGCACAACCATTCTACCTCGCTAGGATAGGAGTATTGTTCATTAACCTACGGAAGGAGTGCCGCAGAAAACATAGTAGAAAGTTTTGCGATAGCTTTAAGGAACCAGAGCTCAAGAAGTATACTCTCGGCACTGCTGTCGAGCTCTTTGCTACCACCAAGGGGTTCAACATCAGAATCAGGGGTGTAATCACGTTCGTAGAGCCGTGGTTCCTAGCATAGCCATTCCTACAGTCTACACCTCCTAGCAAACTCCTCTAACACGTGCATAGGCTACATATCGATCCTTACCTCGGCCATGTCACTACGACCCGTACTTCTACCCGCCACATTCTATACACTAGAAGTCAGTTTATGTAGACATTGTCGGGTCGAATCGCTTAAGACTTCAGCTTCGCTAGAGATGAAGCATAGATATATGGCGATTTCTACGCCTACCTCTATAACACGTTAATGTCGATCCTTCCTCTCGGCACAAGTCTCCAGGTTGAGCCATCCGCGTGCGACCTCCTGGCCCCCTTCGAATTTGACGGTGATGCTAAGCTCTACCGCCGAAACGAACTCCTAGCCATTGCTAGCTAACATCTAATAATAAAGCAGGAAGAGGACTCGCACGAGATAGCGACTATAGTACCCTGGACCAGTAACAGCACCGCGTCGCGATCGAGCAAGAAGGACGCGTTTAAGAAATAGAAGCTCTGGTCAACGGCAGAGGATAACATCCTTATAGAGCATGTCAAGAAAGGGACACAGCTGAGCGAGGTCGCTGACCTGTTCCCTATACGAACTGTGTCTTCTATTCGGAACCGGATATTTGTCCTAAGAAAGAATCTGTCTACGCCCCGGCACATACTACGTTGGTTACAGGCAGAGAATGACATCCTTATGGAGCACATCTAGAAGGGCACAAGACTGAGCAAGATCGATGGCCTGCTGTATAGACGAACTCGGAGCTCTATCTAGAAGCAG
Source organism: Septoria petroselini (assembly GCA_022559915.2). Classification (NCBI taxonomy): domain Eukaryota; kingdom Fungi; phylum Ascomycota; class Dothideomycetes; order Mycosphaerellales; family Mycosphaerellaceae; genus Septoria; species Septoria petroselini. Next base: position 60,231 of record JAFJTQ020000096.1, read on the forward strand.
ATGACTATCCTAAGAAAGAAAGCGTCGATCATCTCGCCCAGGCGACATTGGTCCCAGGCAGAGGATGACATCCTCTTGGAACACATGGAGAAGGGAACACAGCTGAGCGAGATCGTTGACCTGCTCCATGGACGATCTGAGATCGCTATTCAACAGCGCATGCGTACCATCAGAGAGAAGGCGTCGGATCCCCCGTACCAAGCAACATTGGTTACAGGCAGTGAATGATTCCCTCTTAGAGCATGTCGAATCGATATCATCCACCTCCCCCCCCCCCCCCCGACGAACTGTGGTGGTATCAAGAGGCGGATTTCTCAGCTTAGAAGGGAGCAACCTGTCCAATAGTATCGACAACAGCAAACAGAATTCGATGCCTTTCGGGCACGGCTCCAAATTGGGACATGCGCGAGGGCCATTATTCTTTAGAGTACATACGATGTGATATGTACTCAAGCTAGCATGGTAGCAGAGCGGAAGTAGTAGCATAAGGAGATATTTTACACCCATAGGGCTTATTCGGTATTCACATCTGTCCCACGGTTCGCTCCGGGGGCCTCGGAGGTCGCTCTACGCCAATTAATTATTAGTATTACCTCCTATCGCGTAGGCACCCCCACCTCCTTCTGCGGGCTGCGCCTGCGAACAACGCGACACGTCAGCCACCAATAGTAGAAGTAGAAGTATTCTAGGTCGACTATCTTACTTGCACCACCGAAACCATGGGACTTTGCAATCGGACAAAGCGAGACTGCCCACGGCAACATGGCTAAGGTCTGGTGCCCGTTCTGCAACTCCATCGCAGGCGACGAGTACGCCATTCAGCTGCATATCGAGGAGTTCCACACGGAAGACTCGCCATTTGTTGCCGGTCCGGCAGAGTCCTCCGCTTCTGCAGCTCCAGACAATGCGTCTCGCAGCCGTAGCTCGATGCCTAGTGACGAATGGACGAAGTGTACTCGGCGAGGGTGTGGTGAGTATATGCTCCTCTCCGCCATAGATGAGCACTTGGATTTCCACGCAGCAGCAGACATTGCGGAAGGGGACCACGAAGAGCTTGCGCCGCCACTTCCACCACGCAGAAGTGCGAGCCCACCCCTCAGCCCGCCACGATCACGGAAGCACGTTAACCACGAGACATCTTCACGATTATCTCCAGCTCGACTTGAGAAGCGTCGCACAGTCAGCAATGAAGACCGGCAATCTGTCAGCAGTACTTCCACTTCGCAAGCAAAGGAGGAACGGCCGTCCAGCAGTAATACATTGCTCAAATATTTTGCTGGCTCATCCTCAATACTCACACGGTCCAACTTGCAAGCGCTGCTACCCCCTCCTAAGCCCGGCAGGCTGGGAAAGCGCGAGCTCGGCCCATATGCGTTTGAGAAGAGCATGCCAGGCGATGTGCGAGAGGCGCTCATCTATGGCGCTGAAGCTCGCACGACGCAAAAGATTGGCAGTGACGGCAAATTGTACAAGTATCGCTCTGTCCTCAACGAGACTGCTGGAATCCCCACAGCCATTGCAGATTTGTGTGCTCTCGAGGACGACGCTGTCTCCGCTTACATCTGCCATGCCAGCACGAAGCACATTTACAAGATAGAGTGCGATGGCAACTTCTGCGGCTTCTGGAGTGCACAAGTCGTCTTGTCCTACGTCCAGCACATGGATCCCGCTGGGCCACAGAGCATGCCGCATGTGATCGAAATGCAGGACATCATCGAAAGCGCCTGGAAGAACGGCATCTGCGCGTACGACAAAGTCCAGACCGGTGGCATCCTGAATACGCGCAAGTGGATTGGCACGACCGAAGCCCTGGCCTTTTTTACGGAGATTGGAGTGAAGGTCGATGCGCTCACCTTTAAGGACGGTGATAAGTCGGGCGCTGAGGAGCTTCTCGACTATATCGAGGCGTTCTACATGAGCGGCACAGATACTGCGCAGAAGCACGGCTCATCTTACATTACTCAATTGCCCCCTATCTACTTTCAGCGGTTTGGCCATTCCATGACAATCGTGGGCGTGGAGAGACTCAAAAGCGGCTCACGGAACCTGCTGGTGTTCGACTCTTCATTTGCAACTTCGAAGCCCATGGAGCAACTTGCACATGGCCGAAACACGCGATCTACCATCGGTGACTTGCTGAAGCCATACCGAAGATCTGATCGATCACTAAGTAAATGGGACGAGTTCGAGGTTTTGATGTACGTGCACCCCTGCTACATATCGTAAGGCTTGCTAATCGGGACAGACCTCAGTGTCAAGCAGTGCGTTTGAATTGATTGATCATTGGAGTGGAGAGCGCAAAATGCCGCAAAAGCCTCGCGTCCGTCATCACGCTGAAATTACCATTGGTCTACCTAGGATCAGCCACGCCCCGGATCCCAAACTTGTCGCACCCCCTCATCCGCCCGCATTTGGGGATGTGAAACTTGACAACAATGTGCCGGGGTCATCTACATCGAAACCAATACGACAAACACAAGGTTTCGTTCTGTGGGTACAGTTCTAGCAATTCACATTGTGATTGGGCGTAGTCACATAATGTGCTGCACCATTCGGTCCTTTGATAGCTGTGCTTTCAAGTCACGATGTGCCAATAAGATGCGGTACCTCCTGTGCAAATGTACCAGGACGTGAGTGATCCCTCGAAGACGGACCGACTAGCAGACGCTCCTACGTGCGTTCTACAACGTCCAACAGAGCATTCTGTACAGTGCACACGTTGTCTTGCCGTCGCGCTCCCGAATCCGATGTTTCGCTTCTTGCGACGCCAACGACGCCCAGTCCGCTACCAGGCCGTCAGACTTGGCACACCGAAGTCCGGCCCACGACAGCACCTGCACGCTTTGCGAATGGCAATTCTAATAAACTGATCTTTAGCAGAACTTCACCTTTGCTTCGAGAGGTCGGGCATCAACTTGTATGATGAGTGCCTTGCTGCCATCGGTACAGAGCCAGGCAGGCCAACTTGCATAGGCACTTGGGCGATGATGTTGAGATTGAGCTTGGCAGCGCTTGCCTAAGACTTCTAGCTGATAGCGGACCAGGATGACTCGGCCTTATACGTTTTGCTTGGACGCCGACGGCCTCGCATGGAAGGTCCAGGAAGGATCATGTAGTGATCGCAGCCAACACCCTTTAGGCGAGGCGTCTGCAGAGGGTGCAGATCGTAGACCACTGGGGACTGTGGTGCATAATCTGGAGTCCGGGCACGAGGGTGGCGGGGTACTACCACAAGCCGGTGCATTGACGCGGTACAATGGTCAGTTGCGTAGTCGCGGGTAGGGCTTTTGCAGACGTGATCGCGTGGTGAGCATGCCTAGGTATAAAGTGATCTTGCCGCGTCGTCTGTTGATCCCGGTTCAGTCATTCATTCCAACAAGTTGTAGTCTGCAACTACCACGAAACACTACAAAGCATATTGATCGGCAGGCTGACTGCATAGTTGACTGTACCATCAGTCCCACAGGAGAAGGAGGCCGACCATGGGTTTCGGTATTCACAAGCCGGCCGATGAGCCTGGTGCAGCATGGCCTGCCATCTGCCTTGGTCTCTTTGTGGCCTTTGGAGGCGTGCTCTTCGGCTACGATGTAGGTCGCTCACGTTCTGTCGACAGATGATGGTGCTGATGATGGACCAGACCGGCACCATTAGCGGTATTTTGGCTATGCCATACTGGATTGAATCGTAAGTTTATATTGCTGTTTCTTCAAGACTGCTTAGTAACAATTGATTAGATTCCGTACTGGAGACAACGAGGGGATCACACCCTCTCAGGACTCTTTGATCGTCTCGATCCTCTCAGCTGGTACTTTCTTTGGCGCCTTAACTGCAGCACCTGTTTCAGACTGGATTGGACGACGATGGGGCTTGATCTGTTCCTGTGGAATAGTCTTCAACCTTGGTGTTGTCCTCCAGACCATCTCCACTAGCCAACCGCTTCTCATCGCAGGACGTTTCTTCGCAGGGTTTGGCGTGGGTCTCCTTTCGGCGATGGTCCCTCTCTACCAGTCTGAGACTGCGCCAAAGTGGATTCGGGGCACAATCGTTGGAGCGTATCAGCTGGCCATCACCATCGTAAGCGCTGCCACCTCCATCGAAAGTTGAGCAAGGCTGACACGTACTCAGGGACTGTTCCTGGCTGCCATTGTGAACTACTCTACCAAGGACCGCAACGACTCAGGTTCCTACAGAATTCCTATTGCCCTTCAGTTCGCTTGGTCTTTCATCATCGTGGTCGGCATGTTTTTCTTGCCGGAGACTCCACGTTTTTTGATCAAGCAAGACAAGCACGAACAAGCTGCTGCTGCTCTTGCCAAGATTCGTCGCCTGCCTGCCGATCATCCCGCCGTCATTGCAGAGCTGGCAGAGGTTCAGGCTAACCACAACTTTGAGCTGTCCCTGGGAACGGCTTCGTACCTCGACTGCTTCAAGGGAACCATCGGCACTCGCCTCCTGACCGGCTGCTTGCTTCAGGGTCTCCAGCAGCTGACCGGAGTCAACTTCATTTTCTACTACGGAACCCAGTACTTTGAGAATGCTGGCTTTTCGGCAGGTGGCTTCACTATCCAGGTGATTACAAACGTCGTCAACGTCGTCTCGACACTTCCAGGTCTCTACCTAGTTGAAAAGATGGGCCGTCGCGGTCTTTTGCTCATGGGAGCCATCGGCATGTTCGTCTCTCAATTCATCGTTGCCATTACCGGAACTGTCTCCTCTTCCGACAACATTGCGGCACAGCGCGCTGCTATTGCTTTCGTCTGCATCTACATTGTAAGTGGCACATGCCTGCAAAACGTGGGGCTCATACTGATATAGCTCGTAGTTCTTCTTCGCCTCGTCGTGGGGCCCGGTAGCATGGGTCGTCACCGGAGAGCTGTTCCCGCTCAAGGTTCGAGCAAAGTGCTTGTCTATGAGTAGGTCCAAAGCGCGATATACTACCAGGATAGCTGCTGATCAAACCTGCAGCCACTGCGACTAACTGGCTTCTCAACTTTGGAATTGTAGGCCACTAACAAAAAGCTGTTCAATGCTCGCACTCGCTGACTTTTATTCCAGGCATATGCGACGCCCTACATGGTCAACGAGGAGTACGCCAACCTCCAATCCAAAGTGTTCTTCATCTGGGGCAGTTTCTGCGGCGTCTGCATCCTTTTCGTCTGGTTCATGATCTTCGAAACCAAGGGCCTGTCTCTTGAGGAGGTCGACGAACTGTACGGACGTGGCCTTAAGGCGTGGCAGAGCACCAAGTTTGTGCCGGAGATTAGCTTCCTCGATGCCGACGCCATGCAGAGAAAGGGTGGCCGGACTGTGAGCATCACCGAAGTTGCTGAGGAGACTGCACGGAAGAAGAGCGTGTCGCATGTTGAGGCTGAAAAGCCTATCGCATAAGCCAGCACAGCCTTTGCCATGCGAAGGAACTGGCCAAAGGTCGTTGATCATGTGGAACGTGATTCCATGTCTAGCCGGGCATCACAAAGCTCATGCTATAATCTTGAAAAGCGCCTCAGCGTTCGTCTGGCATATTTTTCGGACGTCCTCTGGCGCCAAAACTCCACTCAGATCTTCCACAAACTTCACCACACTCTCAATCTCCACAAATGGGTAATCATTCGCGAACAAAACCTTGTCGACTCCCCACCTCTGTACAGCAATCAACGTCTCTGGAATCGTGAAGAGACCTGATATAGCGATCCAGACTTGCTTGCGCAGCATCTCCGCCACTGATCGCTTGAAACCGAACGTCTCCGTGTCAAACACGTCGTGTGTGCGCTGCAGCATCATGGGTAGCATCTCACCCTGGTGACCGATCACAATCTTGAGGTTGGGATGTCTGTCCAGGGTACCAGAGACTGCGAGGCGGAGGACGTGGACTGCGACTTCAGAGTGCCATCCCCAACCTAAAGTCGCGAGAGTTAGCACATCTCCTTGAGCATGTCTCATTTCGCATGGAAGACCAGAGCTCCTGTATAGTGCGGGGGGCTGTCTGTAGAGATGGAGACCGAGCCGCAATCCTGTCGAAGTAGCAGTCTGATCGGGCCTCAGCAGACTCCAGAGCTTCAGACTTACCTGGACCAGCGAGCAAGGACGTAAGTCTCTGATCGCCCGGAAAAGTAAAATAGGCATCAATAACAGCTTTGGGTGCAATACCAGGATGTAAGAAGAGTGGAACATCAAGCTCCTCAAACACAGAGAGCAAGCTGTCGAACCGCGGGTCGTCGAGAAACAGACCTTGTCCGCCCACGCCTTGAACGAACTAAACGACTGCTCAATAGGGTTGTAATCCGGTGAGTATGGCGGCAGGTAAACAAGGACGATGCCAGCGGCCGCATACACGTCTCTCATGCGCTGTGAACGGTAGATGGAGGCGTTATCCATAACAAGGAACATGCCTCTGTCAAGCTGCGGAATCACCGTAAACTCAACCCAGTCCTCGATAATCTCAGCAGTGATTGAGCCTTGGTGAACAAGAGGCGCCTTCAGGTAACCATTGATGGTGATTACCGGCAGAAACGACCATCGCACTAAGCGCTTGATTCTACCTGTATCTCTGCATGTCGCGTTAATAGGCGAGTAGCCATATTTACGCCATCCAGTGCGCTCGTTTGAGGCACTCTCATCGACACAACATACGCGGTGAGCTGGCATTTCCTTCTGATCTTCCACGTACTGATTGCGCAGTTCTTCATTCCGTTCCAGTGCGACGCGGTGAGCCGCCTTCCTCGAGAAGTTACGCCTCTTTAGCATTCTGCTAACCTATGGTTCATCAACCTTCACTCCGAGCTCATCCTCGATCCACCATACCGTCTCTTGATGGTAGGAAGTCGGAAACCGCCGCAGGTAGTCCAGTACCGAATCCTCCTCCTCACGCGTCAATCGCGGCCGCCGACCACGCTTTGCAAACTGGAAGTACATCTCGCCAGTCGCCTCAAAACACAGCCTGCGGACATCGAGTGCGCGACGCGATTTGCCGGTTCTCTGCGCAATGCGACGGGTGCTTACACCGTCGGCCCACATCTCGCGGATGGCCAACAGTTCGTCCGGTGGATAACACGCGCTGTGTAGGCGCGGCGGCGGCGGTGGCAGTGGTGGCGGCGGCATGGTGGGAGCGATAGCGGCGGCGACGATACGCGACAACAACGACACGACTCGGAACGACGATTGGAGAGCGCTGTGCCCGGTTTCACACGCAAAATAGTAAGAGAAGCTGGGATTGAAGTTCTGCGGCTATTTCCGGAGGTGGGCGTGATAAATCTACAAAGCACTGTACTTCTGAAGTTTTGAGAGACTTGTCAATGCCGCCTGCTGTCTGCTTGATGAATACTACCGCTGGATCGCTGCTTGGGAAGCGAGACATTAGCTGAGGAGGAGCAGATATGTGCTCCTCCACACCAACGACCCGGAGGTGTTGCAACGGTGCTGGGAACGCAAGTCCCAAAGCCATATTCAACAATCGTTTCTTGTGGAAGGAGCTGAGCGGACTCAATCAGCTTCGACAAGTAGCTGCTTTTGACAGCAATCGTCAAGCCAGACAGTGCGTCATGCAATCGCGATGATGTCCGAGTTTTCAAACAGGCTTCCCCTGGCACCGATTCCTGCGCTGTCCTGTGCTCAGGGAAGGTGAAGTTTGTCAAATAAGCCGTTGTATCAGTCACACATCCTATCAGTACAGCATTATGTATATCATCATCGTTGAGCATTACCGAAGTGGCCGAGGAGACTGCATGGAAGAAGAGCGTGACGCACGTTGAAGCTGAAAAGCCGGTTGCGTAGGCAAAGTACAGCCTGTGCTGTGCGAAGAAACTGGCCGAAGGTCATGAATTATATGGAACGCGGATCCATTACTAGCCGGGCTCGAGCAGTCTATCTCACAGCCCTATAATATATCGAAGGGCTCATGCTGCAATCTTGAAAAGCGCCTCAGCATTGGTCTGGCAAATCTTACGGACATCCTCTGGTGCCACCACTCCATTCAACTCGTTCACAAATTTCGGCAAACAAGACATTATATCTCTTAGTAACCTAGGCCCTCTACTAGGTACTCTATATCTTATCCGACCGAAGGTCAATACTACCGTGTAAAAAAAAGGACGTACGCGAAGCGTACGTCCTAATTGGTCCTTTGGAAAGTACGCATAACGTGACCCACTATGCGCACGTGACCCACTATGCGCAAGAATTCACTACCTATACGCGGAAATTCCACTATACTAGCCCGCCGTAAGCGGAAAGAAAAGCTCTACGTAGTAGCCCCCGGAGGCAATACGAGAGACAATCCGAGAGATAATGCGAGAGACAATACGAGAGACAATACGAGAGATAATACGAGAGATTTTGCGACGAGTATTGCGATAAGTATAGCGACGAGTATTATAGTAGCGTCGTATATTATATATATATATATATATAAGTACTTATAGTAGTCTAAATATTAGAGTTATTATAACTACTAAATTAAAGATTAAAGATATATAGTTATAATATCTTTTCTCGAAGTATAGTAGTACTACTAATAGTAGCTATAGGTACTAGAGCTAATACTATAGTATTAGCTAGCTACTAAGAATAGAGGCTTAAACTTAAATTAGTAATATATTTACTACTAAGTAGGTATTCTTAGTATTATTAGTACTTATTACGATTTAAGATTCTATAGATACTATATCTCTCTATCTAATAGTTAGTACCTAAGGTAAATAATACCTTAGGCTTTAGGGACTCTTAGTAAAGG
>JAFJTQ020000097.1:0-67742 GCA_022559915.2 Septoria petroselini
AACCCTAACCCTAACCCTAACCCTAACCCTAACCCTAACCCTAACCCTAACCCTAACCCTAACCCTAACCCTAACCCTAACCCTAACCCTAACCCTAAAACGATACGGTTAAAGGCGGCGTTCTTAGATAACCTAGACTCGAGCGTAGTCGTAAAAGTAAACCTCGTAATTAGGGCCTCTACGGAAGCGTCGCGGCGCGGTAGTTTACGTATTATTAAAAGGTCGTAGGGTTAGGACTAGTAGAACGAGCTAGACCCCGATTATATACTATCGCTAAATATTACGGTACTATAAAGTGTTCTAAAACGGCTACTATTAGAGATCGCTAGGAATTATAAGCGCGGGCTAAGTATCGAGGAAGCGTAGAGAGGCTAGGTAATCGCGAGATAAAGGCGGCTCGATCCTTAACATTAAAGGAGGTATAGTTCTAGGGCGTCTAAATCGTAATATATTATTAATATAGATATTACGAGTCTAAATTAAGAAGTAACTAGAGGGTATAATATACTAGAGCTTTAAGAAGACCGACTAGAATTTAGAAGTTTATAGCTAGTACCGGAAACTAAGATAACCGCTCTACTAAAGGCCGTATAAAAGAGAAGGGGGATACGGGAGAAATAGGTACGTATTAAAAAGATACCCCGTATAGAAGATAATAAGGATACGGAAGACGACGAGAGAGATCCTATCTCTAGCGGGGAAGATAGGGGCGCGACTACTACGGGACGCTCTTTACTACGGTATAAAGGTCCTAAGATAGAACGTACCCTACTATAACTATAAATACTTTTAAGGGAAGAGGGTTCTTACTACCTCTTATATACGGATATCGTCGAGGGTATATAACGGCTCGATAAGTAGGTTCTAGCGGTCGATAGTACTATATAGTCGCTTCGCGAGGTAGATACGTACCCTTTTCGAACTATAGTATAGTAGAATAGCGAGAGGCCGATTTCTCTCGCTAAATATAGTCGTAGGTATATAATATTATACTAGTAGCGAGATTATAAACTATTTAATAACGACTAGACCCTTTATTATAGCGGTACTCTCTATTACGGCGGTAGCTTTCGTTACGGCTAGACCCTTTATTATACCTAGACTCTTTATTATAGCGGTACTCTCTATTACGGCGGTAGCTTTCGTTACGCCTAGACCCTTTATTATACCTAGACCCTTTATTATAGCGGTACTTATTACGATTTAAGCCCTACCCCCCTCTATCTCTAGGGCCTTAGTACCTAGTATACTATATTTCTAGCTAGCTTTCTACTTCCGTAGATAACTTACGCCTTTCTATACCTTTAGATTACGCGTCCTAGGTTACTACTCCCTTAATCCTACTCCGCTATATCGTCTTAACTCGATAGGTTATAAGCCCGGGTTTACGCGTAGGGGTTAAGAAGTACTAGCCTAGTATAGGTTCCTCCTAAACCTATAAGACTTTATAGGAAAAGCAAAATAGGAGAGGGAGACTAGAGGTACCCTAGAATAGAGAAGAATTTAGAAGGACCTAAAGCTATTTAAAGCGCCTAGTAAGGTATACTCTACCTAGAGAAGGTATACCTAAAGAGTATAAAGAGGAAAGGATAAGTCTAGGCTAGCCCTAGTACCTAGTACTACTAATACTCTATTTTAGTAGGATACTATTTTAGAATGTCTTAGTTCTACTATACTAAGAGAGAGACTAAAATATAGGTCTCTAAAACAAAATAGTAAACCTAGGACTAGATAGGACCCCGAAAACTAGCTAACTAGAACTAGATAGTTATTAAAGAAAAACTAGTAGGGAAGAGTATACCCTTAATAAGTCTTAGTATACCTATAGTACATTTCTATTTAGAAACCTAATACCCTTTTTACTTCTAGAAACCTATTTAACTTAGAAACTACTACTACTATACTACTAAGACTAGTAGCCTAGACCGACTAGCTATAGCTACTCTACCTAGCCTATAACTAACCTCTCTACTTTATAGCTAAAGTAAAGCTAATCCTAGAGGATAGGGGGAGTCTAAGCCTAAAGAAACTAAAGAGGAGGCTATAACTAGCCCTAGTATTAATAGTAGGTAAGCTAACCTAGGGTTAGAGGGTAGACAAACTAGAGAAAGAGGTAGACATAATCTAGTCTTAGATTAGGGATCTATAGAGATAGCTAGAAGGACTAGAGATTAAGTTAGGCTTAGAACCTATAGGTTTAGAACCTATCTTAGGTACTAAAGATAAGTCTACCTTAGAACTAGACTTAGAATTAGAACTAGAACTAGAGCTAGCCTTAGAACTAGTTTCTAGGCTAGCCTTAAGGCTAGTATTACCTATATTAGAAAGAGAGGTAGTATTCTTTACTAGTCTAGTATATCCTACCTTAGAATCTAGTAAGGAGGGAGCCTTCTTTATAGGGGGGTATTTATTAGATAGATTAGATAGTTTTAATAACTTCTTTAATAATAACGATAATAACGACTAGTAATTCTACTTGGTTTCTTCTAGGTCGGGCCCCGGGGGCCCGGTTTAGATTTTAGAAGCAAATTAGATTTAGGATTTTAGAAAGATAGATAAGAGGATAAGATAAGAGGATAAGATAAGAGGAGTAGGTCTTAGGGGGAGTATTACGATTCAAGCCCTACCCCCCTCTATCTCTAGGGCCTTGGTACCTAGTATACTATATTTCTAGCTAGCTTTCTACTTCCGTAGACAACTTACGCCTTTCTATACCTTTAGATTACGCGTCCTAGGTTACTACTCCCTTAATCCTACTCCGCTATATCGTCTTAACTCGATAGTACTCTCTATTACGGCGGTAGCTTTCGTTACGACTAGACCCTTTATTATACCTAGACCCTTTATTATACCTAGACCCTTTATTATAGCGATACTCCCTATTACGGCGGTAGCTTTCGTTACGGCTAGACCCTTTATTATACCTAGACCCTTTATTATAGCGGTACTCTCTATTATAGCGGTAGCTTTCGTTACGACTAGACCCTTTATTATACCTAGGCCCTTTCCTACCTTTGCGACGACTAGAACTTCTAAACTTTAATACGATACTATAGTACTAATACTTGCGCTATCGGAACAAGAAGAATACGACGTTACTTCGAAGACTATAAGCATGTTTTCTATACCAATCTTGGCGCGAATTTTGCCTAAAAAATCCTAAACCCAAGCACCAAACCGGTCTCTAGACGAACTGCCACCGGACAACCCTTCCCAGACAAACCCTACTCGAACGAACGTGTCGTCCACCGTGCCTCTCATTCGCGCTCCCCCTCCCTCCCTTGATATGACATGGTCCTCCGGCTTCCCTTCGGTGAAAGAACATCAGGGGGAATGTGACTTAGTCCAGACATATACTTGACCTTCGGACCGCCATTCAGACTGCTCATAGACGTCCGCCGCGCGCCCGGCGCAGAAGCTCACTTCGCCTGCGGCTCTGACTCCGTAGAGATCAGCTCGCACCAACACGACGCGCCAGCTGGACAGCGCCAGTACCCAGCTTCAGCTGAAAGATGGGTCCCACAGCCTGTTTTCCCAGCTCCAAGCCTGTCTAGGACTCAGCTCATGGCCGACTTCCGGAGTAAGCTCCAGCCCACATGCTGCTCTCCCAGCCTGCAGAGTATCCGACCGGGCGCCTATTCACCGCGCCATCGATCCTGACTGATGTGCACATTTCGTGTCCGCTCGCATACTCGCAAGCCCAACCGTCGCGTCATGCCCAACAGAGTAGGGTAAAGGGGTAAAAAACAATTGAGGGCAGCGGCTTTATGTCTAGGGATATCAATGTGTATGCTTGTGGATGTAATTGTTGTCATCTGTTTGATTCCTGACCACGGTACAACACCATCCGCACGCACCATTATCAGCAACAGAGCTCAATGTTGATGTTAGGGTTGAGCCTAGGTAACTCATGGTCTTTGGCCTGGCTGCGATTAACGCTCCTGGGAATGACCATGTTGGCGGTATGTACTGAGAGCTCCTGAAACAACAGAGCCAGCATATTTTGTTTCCAATGGTGGTCTAGATGGAATACAGACAGTATCGCACCCTCAAAGCCTCCGCAACCGCGGTCGACTGGGCTGATACAAACAGGCCTGTATGGCGTGTTACGCACCTGTATGGCGTGCTACGCACGTGTATCCCTTCACTACGGTAGTGGATACTGCTTTAAGAACATTGGAACCACAAGGGTAAGGCTTGTATACACAGCAGATGCGAACTGCCGAGTCCTCTTCTGCACGACACACGTTTGTCCTCTTATGCGTAGGATTGGTGGCAGTCGCAATCAGTTCCCTCACAAGATCGCACGATGATCGCCAGACTGATGGCATCGACTCTAGGATCTCTACCTATCTTCGAGCTTACTTTATTAACTCTCTCGCATCTAGGTGGATGTGCATGGATTTCCAGGATAAAGCTTTGAAAACCGAGCGGGAGTGAGATAGTTTTGTCGTCGAATGATACAGCAAGTTTCGATTGGGCGCGCGTCAGCTACTCACCACGATGACCCAGGTCTAATGTAGGACGAGAGCTGTACAACAGTGTAGCTTAAGGTTAGGGTTTAGGGTTTAGACTGACACGTGGTACACGTGTAGGGAAAGGATGAATTCCACTTCTTCCTCGCATTTCATCATCTAGCTATACCAATCGATATAGGCGTATAGCCCCCTATAAAAAAGGGATTAACCCCTATAACTAATACTAATCTCTAAATAGTATAGCGTTTCTACTACTTAGTATACCTACCCTTAGTATTAATTACTACTTAATAACGCTATCTTATACTCTAATATACTCTTACTATATTAGAGACTAATAGCTTAGCCTACTCCTCTATTATAGCCTAAATAACCTCTCTCCTTATTATAGGTAGGTATAGGCCTACTCTATACTTTAGAATACTCTAGATATTTTTAATTAGATTTAGGTTAGGAGAGTTTATAGGCTATTCTAGTAAGACAATTTTAGCTTTTACTAGTATAGTAAGAGAGGAGTATACCCTATAGATAGAGGTATTATCCTATATAATAAGAGGTATCTATTAGAAGAGTAATTTAGATTATAGCTTCTAAGTAGTATACTAGATTAATAGAATAACTTAATCGTAGTAGATATCGCTATTTACTAATCCTTAATTAAAAACCTTAAGTTTAGAGACTCCCTCTAAACTAATATACCCCTAGAATATATAGGTAGAGTAATTCCGGAACCGTATAGCTAGGTAATCGTCGTTATACTCCTCGTCTTATTATCTTATTATATAGACTTATCTAAAGTAGCTATAGCGGAAGGAGACCTTATCTATCTATAGAACTCGCTACTACTACCTATTACTCTAGTATATATACTCTTAAGCCTAGCGGAGGCGTACCTCTTTATAAGTATCTATAAGCTATAGCTTACGCTTTATAACGTAACGGCGATAGCCCTCCTTCTCTAGAGCCTTCCGTATTATTCGCTAGTCGTAGTAGAGGTCCTTAAGGCTAGCTAGTTAATCTAGTCGTAGCCGCCTATAGCGCGCGTTAGTAGATAGCCGTTTAATTAGCCGCCGTCGCTTCTAGGTTATAACTATAGGAGGACGCCTACGACGTAGTAGAGTACGTAGTTCTCGTTCTATCCGTAGTATCGCTTATAAAACCGCTTACTTTAAGGTCTAAAGGGTATCTGTAATCCGTTATAATAGCTAGTAAGTATATTAATATAGAGCGTATATCTAGCCCCTTATAAAAGGGCTAAATAGCCTACCTCGAGGTATCTTATTAATAGTTATAACTACTAAACTATAGGTAGAAGAGAATGTCTTAGAATAGCTATAGAAACGCTATACTATTTAGGGATTAGTATTACCTATAAGGGTAAATCCCTTTATTATAGGGGGCTATATTTAGAGATAGCGGGTACGGGTATAGAATACGCTAGCCTAAGTATACGCTAGGTTTATACCGGTATATAACCTATTTTAAGTATCTTTATCCTTATTCGAACTACGCTATACTAGTATCTAACTAGCGATAATAAGCGAGATACTAGTAGTTCTAAACTAACTCTATATAACGCTTATCGAAGAGAGTAAGATAGGGGTAGGTACCTACATAACTATAGACTGCCAAGAGTGAAAACTCTGCCCATGTAACCAACACAAAATCCATGTAACCTGATTACAAGCCACCCATGTCATTTGGCTTCAACACAACTTCTTCCTCGCATTTCGTCATCTAGCTATGCCGGTCGATACAGGCGTATTTGGAGATGGCGGGTATGGGCATGGAATGCGCTGACCTAAGCACACGCTAGGTTCATGCCGGCGTGCAACCCTTTTCAAGTATCTTCATCCTCTCAATCGAACCAATGAAGTAATACACGTGCTCTACGGACAAGGTAGACTCCTTCGGCCAATTGCATGTCGAAAAAGCACACACGCACACACGCACGCACAGTGCACACGCACAAACGTATATATACATATGATTGATGCAATGTCAAAACGATCGAATGTACAAACTTGTTCTTCATTGCCAATTGAACATGAATCCATTCCCAAGTTGGTTGACATGGCTCCTCACTACTTGTGTGGTACATGTTCTCTTCGTTCACGCATTGCCAAGTCTCGACTTATCTGCCAATCAACCAGGATCGGAAGCGGCTACCTTTCCCTTCCTTCTTACCAAGAGACGAGATGTAGTTGATGGTACTGCTTCAACGGATCTCATCGAGCGAGGCTCTCAGAAGGTATCTGCGATGTTTAACGCTCTGTTATAAGGTCTGACGAAAAGTCTACAGGATCCACAGAATCCGACTGCTCAACAAAAAACAGGTATTCATGCTGCCGAGCACCAGCAAGGACAAGCAGCAGTAGATTCATCTATTCAGACGCATATCACAGCAGAAGAGGCAGCCAGGGGGGGCACAGTCGTGAAGTCGGGTCAGGAGATCATGGCAAAAGCGCTACCAGCTGGATTCAAGACTCAGAAGACCCTGGAAGGATCCAAAGTGGGGCTGTAAAGAACTCCTGTTCCACCTTGTATCCTCGAGAGTAGAAGCTAACGAGAAATTCCAGAGGCGACCCGATTTTCGTCCCGGGAGGCGGCGCAAAGGCTGATCCGTGCAATACCTTACCCCACCATCTAGAACCCCAGTTCGTTGGGCGGGTTACCTACAATCTGATCAGAGGCAACAGGCACCGACTAAGTGAGGCGATTTGCCCACCAGGAAGCGCAAGTCACTCGTTTTCTGTTTCCATTACTTGGAATGTCAATGTTCAAGTAGGCCCGGATCTGGTAAGGATAAACTATGGTCGTCTCGACCTTATCTCTGCTCCCTCGATTTTAGCTGATGACTGAAATCTTACATTAGAAAGGCTCAATGTTCAACAACCCAGGAATCAGCAAATTCCTCGACAAGCTAGCTGGCAGAGTAGGTGTGGGGTTCTCTTGGACGTAAGTGCAGACGTGCGATTTGGGTCTGTCTATTGGAAATCTGACCATTTCGCGCAGCAAATCAGAGACTACGACATATGCTGCATCGGAGACCGAAAAGGGCCAAAACCATCCATTTGCGTTGTTCTATACACCGGACATACTAGTCGTCAAAGGCAATGTTAAGGTACCTGGCCCTGGCGGTCTCAGCCACTCGTCCCATCACACGTACTAATGTGCATTTGTAACGACATTGCTCTAATGATGTTTGCCAGGGGATTCACTATGTCCAAGTTGACAGGGACCGAGTCATTTGCAGCACCGACGCTCCAGTATTTGCGGATTTACACCTGCCCACCCGCGCAGCCGGCGGCTGCAGCCAGTCAAATGCATGCGGACCAGGCGGAGGTACGTAGAGTAGCCAGAATCCAGGGTCATTAGACTTGCAGAGAGACTCTTGCTAACTAGAGGTGCAGTCACTTATGACCATTGCTTTTTCTTGGGTGCGGAGGCCAGAGACCGATGTCCAGGCCGTCCTCTCGGAGCTACGCCACCACTTGGACGCCAATGCCCGGTGAACTGGTATCTCCCGAAGTTTCGGGACCCGAAAGGGGGAATCAGGCCTTGAAGACTCGAAAACTGTTGCTAGGCTCGCTGCAAAGCTCAACCTCGAAGCGAGCATCTTAGTCGTTAGTACCTCGATCAACTCGATAGTTACGGCATAGTAAGTATCCCTCAATCGATGCTAGTATGACTAGTCTCCTTGCTGACCTTACCCACGACTCTGCTCTAGCAAAAATGAGCTCTCGAACTGCCAATGAGTTCAGCTCAGGGTTCTTGGTTCTCGTTAATCTGGTTTTATTTTGGAAATTGGGAACCACCCTTTCGATTGCGAAACCGGCTTTTGGGAATAGACAAACGATTCTTCGACTTGGCAACCGTTTCTTGTAGTCAACTGTATCGTCGTGAGAGCTTTTCTCAACATGACAAGCACATCTCTTCGCAATGGCCCCAACATCCAGAACTGACCGGTTCGACAGGATTGTATAAGACCTGGACTCCTCACGTCGACCAACAATGCATTGTCAAAAACCAAGTCAGCATGATGTCCTGTCGCCATCTGACAAAGTATCTGAGCCCTAGTTGGTTGCCCGTTGCATTTGACAGGCGCTTGTAAGGTGGGTTGCGTTAATCGTCCTTATAAGTTTGTGACCGTGATCTTCAAGGGGGATGTGACACTGTCCGACCGAGTCTCTCTTGTCCTCTATTGATGCTATAGCTATACAGCATATGTGGGACAACCGGAGTCGGCGGGCGAGCGTACTGTGACGGGCAGGGCGCGGTCCTGCGGACAATCGGCTTGTACAAAACCGAGTCACTACTACGACAACGCAGCCCAGCAACCCATAGCGGTACTTCGGTTTTCTACTTCCATTCAGAACCAACCCACCCGACGCAGCGACAGGGGCAGACAAGAGACACTTGGAAAGCGAAGAGGAACCTGCATGGTCCGTTTTCACATTCCTACGGCCATGCCCCGTACCGCATATCACGCTCTCCAAACGCAGAGCATGACTCATTGTGAGGGAGCTGGGGTATTCCATAGGCGAAGCAAGGACCAGCCTCACAACCATTGTCGAATGTTGGGCCCTCTCGAATTCGCCGGGCACGAACATTTCCCTGGTCCGCAGCACCTGGATCGGTACTCGCATCTTCCTCTAACTCGCCGACGTCATTGACTTTGTGGGACCACCCCACTCACACGCCGGTCGCCGTTATTCTCCACCTCGACACTGCATTGCGTGATGGCAGCAGCACCTTCGTGCTCCATCTTAGTAGAGACCTCGTAATCTTCACCCCTGCCGCCATTCTCTTCCCAAAGCAGCTCATCCCAAGCTCGTCCACTTGCTGGAATAGTCGCTTTGCCCTCCTCCGGACATCGTCATTCTCGCATTTCTGCTTTCGCGGCGCGACTGGCGTTGATGAACTGTGTTGCGACGCGCGAGGAGTTTCCGGACTCTTCTCGACTTACGGCGGGCTTCGAGCAGTCTTCTCGGCTTGTCGGCGGCGTGGTGTGTTTGGGGCGGTAGATAGGTCGCTGTGGTTGGCATCCTCGCTGTGTCGCTTGTCTGTCCACAGGCTTGCCATGATAAATGACTGTGACGATGTGGTGAGGTAGATGCGATGGGGTATGTCATGTGCTGTGCCAGTCAGGTCCTCCAGGCGAAGTCAAGTCCTCCAGGCGAAGTCAAGTCCTCCAGGCGAAGTGTGGTGGAAGATGCGCTGTACAAACCGGGAGTTCGACAATATGAAGGCATCAACAAGGCGATCGTGCTACATTCACATTGCCAACTCACATTTCTCACCACACGAAACACTTTGCAGAGGCCGACGTCCTGATCAGCACATTTACTTGCTGCTTCCGACGCCGCCCTCTCCCAATCTTCCACTGTTGCATGCTCGGCTGATGAGCCCATCAAATGATCCTCCTCCTCCGTCTCCAACAACACACGTCGCACCCACTGCCATCATCCACCCGCCCGTCAACTCGATCACTCCTGCATCACCACCAGACTCAAAACACCAGCACCAGACCACGCCGATACAAACAACTGCCGATGTCACCCAAAGCATACTGCCCACGGTCGCATGATGGGGCCCGGTGCCGCTAAAGAGATGGCAACACATGACGGCGAAAGACAATGCGAGGGCTACGATGTGTGGCGTCGAGTGCTTCTTGGCCGATCTTCAGCAGTTGATGTGGATATTCTCAAACGTCATGGCCCATGTCGGCGACTTTGAGCTTCATTGTTTTGTTCTCTTGCTCCAGTTCGTGTATTCTCTATAGAAGGGTCGCATCTGAGATGATCACTGGATACGATGCCACGATTGGCAGTGTTGTTGTGATGTTTGTTAGGATGCAATGGGCTTGGTGGGTTTTGCTGGTGACGTGCGAAGAAATCATCTACTACTGAATTTTATCCACGCTTTGTTCTTACCAATGACTACCGAATTGAGATAATGTATCAGGACTCCCAGCATCTTCTGTGCCCGGCCAAATCAAGCATAACCCGTGACGATCACACAACAACGATACGAACATCGCCACCACTACCAGTCACGCAAACACGGCACCTTCTGCCAAATCATCCGAGAGCCACGACGCGGCGACCAACGCGACGATCCAGGCTCAACGAGAACTACTGCAATCGTAACGCATGCTACTCCAAAAGGACGAGGCGTCGGTGTCAACACAACTCTCGCTGTGTGTGGGTAATGCTCGTCTCCCTCCAGACCTCTCTCCCTAGCACAGATCAAGCAAACACCATCTCCAAGATGGCAGAGATCTGCAAAGAACTGAAAGTTCCACACATCTTCGACCAGGCAAGTACTAGTTCCTCCTCAAGGGTGAGTTTCACGATGGCATCATGAAATCCATCGAGAAGCAGTAAGCAGACCCGATCTAATCCGATAACACGCAGCACTGATTGGTTATCTGATGTAGTGACAGAATTGATGAGGTTGGCACAGACAAGTAAGGTGGATACATGGATTGGATTCGCGCAGCATTCACTCCAGAGCTTCCGACCGGGCATCTGCAGCTTGTGAATGGCAGCAAGTCTAGCCTTACTTGCTTCTTGGTTATACATATTTGAGTGTTTGTTCTAGCCTTTTGATTCTACTGACTACAGGCAACATTGTCAGGTCTCTTCGCGCCAGCCTGCCACCATGGCTATCGAGTCGTCATTCGTCGCGGCACTTGTGCTGAGAAGCGTTTTGACACACGCCACGCCAGTCACTGCCGGTCGCCAGCCGATTCCACTCAAGCACAATGCGTTCTACTTGTCGGTCTGGCAAGAAGGAATGCCCGGCAACCTACGCGACAGTGCACATGGGGATTGGAACAAGGCTTCGCGATAAGCTTGCATAGCCGAGGGTTGAACCGACGTTATATAGACTGAATTTAGGGGAAGTGGGATGGTTTTGAACTACACCTAGGAGATTCAACATTGCTGGTTTTCCACATAGGGACAACCCTGCGTTTTACAGTGCGATTTTTGCTATTTGTCCTATTAATGCGAATAATTAGAGGAAGATTACCTACGTACCCGATTATACTACCTTGCTTTTGCCCTAAACCGCTCCTATTAACCCTCTCTAAAGTCTAGCGCTATCTACTTCTTAAACGAGCACTTTAATACTAAATTAAGCGAATAGTCTCTCGTTAGAAATACTTCCTTAATATACTTAATATCGTCGAGTCTATGTTTCTAGAACTACCGTAGGCGTAGCTATTCGAAGAATTCCTCTACCTCGTACTTAGGTAATATATCGTCCGCCTATAAACTTCTTAACTATAGCGGACTCGGACTATTAACCTCCTCTTAACCTCGCTATTATACCGTAGCGTTACCGATATAGTTATAAACGTAGATAGGCGTAGTTATAAGCGTAGAGGTAGCTAGTTTATACTTCGATATAGTTAAGTAAGGATTCGTAATAGGGTAATCGCCTCCGAGTTTAGCCTTATATCGCTATATTCGACCGACTAACGCGCTACCTAGATTACTTAGTATTAGTTCGCCGTTACGGAAGCCTCTAGCCTATATAATTAATACCTCCTTAGTAATTAGTACGTATTATTCGCGAGTGTTCGTAGCCTACTAGAAATAGTACTAGCCCTAGAAGCGGTAACTTAGGACTTTATAGCCCTATATCCGCTTATTACTATCGCGGAAGTTACTTAATTCTTCCGCCTTATCTTTAGAATTAATACCGTCCGGAGTAGGTATTATAAGGGTATCGTCGCGCTAAGCGCGGCGAGCTCGTAGTACCGCTAACTACGCCTAAGTCGTAGTCGGTATCGCGTTTATATTACGCTAAGAGGAACGTCCGCCTCTACCGCCGGCTCGAGGGCGTAATAATTTATATACTAGCGCTAGCGCTAATAGCTTCCGTATAAACTAGTAACTAATCTTTAGCGTAGGCCGGAAGTTCTTCTTTATACGCTACTAGTCGTCTATCGCTTAGTAGTAGTACCTTAGACTACGGACTTCTTTACCTTAAGAGATATAAGTTTCGAATACGTCCTTCGCTACTAATCCCTTATAGCTAACGTTTAGAACGATACGATAGTAGTCGTAAGTTTTACTAATTTCTAGTCTATTATCGTCTAGCATTACGACAGTGTTCTTAATCCAAGCCGCTATTATCTGCCGCATCGCACTAGGCGAACGACGCGTCCGATCTAGCGGCTCCGTCTCGCGATAAAGATCCACCTTCGAACCGATTAAGGCCGCTCGAATTACGTAGTTAAACTTATAGTTCGGTTCCTCCTCCTCCTCCTTAACCGACTCCGCCGCGTCCTCCTCTACCGCTTCCGCCGCCGCGGCGTCTTCATTCTCGGCGTCCCCCTCCTCCCCGTTATCGGCGCCGGACGCTAGATCTAGCAATTCATCGTCGAGTTGCTCGTCCGCGACGCGTCGCTTCTTAGGCTGCCTACGAGATGGTGCGGCCGTGCGCTTACGACTCTGCGCCTTACTGTCGATCGCCTTCTAAGTCTTCTTACGCCGGGTACGAGTATTCGGCCGCTGCGATAGCTTAGACATTATTAGGAAAAGATGGTTGTTTTGCCCGCTGTTTTAGTGCGGCTGCCATATAAAATACAGGAACGCTTCCTAGGTCACGTAGAGGCAACAAAGCGACGACGACAATGCGCACGAACGACACGATATTACGCTCTTGGACAAACGGCAAATGAACAAGACAATGCAAGAGATGGAATCCCGAGTTCTTACACAGATTTGGCAGTGTTTATGGGATGTGGCCTCTCTACTACGAAAAATTCGGCGGTTCCGAGGGTGGGCGTGATAAATCTACAATCGACTATATCTGCTTTCGAGTTCGGAATAGACTTTCTGCTCCTTGACGTAGACCCGATTGACAGACGGCATTTCCTGTCCATGTACCATCCGCTTCGCGTTGGGTTACCTCGGTAGGCGAAAAGTGTGCCATGGTATGGATTGCCGTAGTTGACCTTGCATAATGTTGGGCTGCAGCTCTAGTAAATGCGTATCTGGTGGCATTCATTTGTCCATCTACACCCAACTCGTCGTGTTCTGTGTGCGATCTATCAATCGATATCGGATGCGGAAAAGCCGGAATGCTCGTTTCGAGCCAGGACAGCTTCTGCTCGCTGATCAGGCCCTTTTCGCGACACTCGATAAACTCCTTCTCGCGTGGCCACTCGGTTCCCAGCATGGCCTGGACAACATCGCGATGCTCTTTCATTCTCCCTCTCAAGTATGCTCTCTCTTAAAGGAACTGAATGCCAAATCTTCCTCCGAGTATCTGGTTGCGCCCACGTATCGTAGTTAAGCATCCCTTCACAGCCGCTAAAGGCCTTAGTACAAGATCCGACGCTAGGGTCGCTTCATTATCGACGTGCTGAAGTTCCTTGTCGTTGATTACCGTACTCATTCTAGCAGGGGTAATAAGGTATTGATGTTCCAAGTCCTGGGACTCAACCAGAAGTTCCACGTTTGCGATGATTTTCATGTGATTCGTAATGGGTGGTGAACATACTGTGACGGACCCTCCAAACTGCGACCTCGCTACCCAGTCTACAGTTTGGATAATGGGAAGGCATGCAACATATTCTGCGTCTTCGCCCCACGCGTTGGTGAATCTAGTGTCGACGCATCTGGTGTTTTTTGGACAGGCTTGTTTTGGAACTTTTTGGAGGTTCCTTCCCATTCGCAGGTTGAAGCATCCGGCGCAATATGCTTGGTATATTTCGTGCCCTATGCACTTCGCCGATTCGGTCTCATATCTGCATGGAGCCTGGCGATTGCCAAATTGTTCACAGACGTCGAAAGGAAAACTTCCACGCCTGTCCAACGACTTGTGAACTTCCTGGACTGCTGCAGCTTCAGATTTGTTGTCGCGACTCGCAATCTGAGAACTTGAGAACACGTCGATTCCTCCGTCTGTACGCTATTAGTTGCGCATTCGATCGACTCTAGGAACTACTAACCATCTCTACGTATCAGTACAATTGAATCTTCTGGCTGCTGTTGCGGAAGTAGATCTTCAACAGTTTCGATTAGATTCTCAGAGCTAGAGCTATGTTCTTTGTCTAGCGCTATAAGATTGTCAACATTGCGAAATTTCTATCGTCGCGAAGTACTTACTACTGGTTGCTGTCAACAATCTGGTCAAGCAGAAAAGGGAAGAGACAAGGGCGAAGGCGTGCATTTTCTCGGAGAGCGCGCTAGGACTTTTGACATGTGCTTCCTGTCTTGGACATAGGCACCTGTTTGGACCAGTAACCACACTAGCAATGAATCAAGTAGTGATCAGCGAGGCACTAGTAGTTCCAAGCCAACTCCATAACGTGTCTATTAAGAGGAGATGGGGGTGGGTACCCATCCCCTTATCTACTACAGAATGCCAAGGAATAAAACCTCTTCCTTGTAATCAGCCCTAAGTTAACTTCACGCTACCCATGTCACTTGGCTTCAACAGCACCTTCTTAAATGCCTAGACTGGCCAATGGTTACTTTTTATCATCACAACATCCCATTTAGGTTTAATGTTTGTTCTAGGGTTCGCGTTGGTTAGCCAAGGATTCGCGTTGATTGTGGCCTAAGAGTATTCGTCTGCATGGTCAAGGATTTTCACTAGATTAGTCCATCTAAAATTCTATGATCTGCGCTCGCTCCATAGTCTTAGACTTTTGGGAGTGTCCACCAGCTCTTACTTGATAGTATTCGGCTACATTTAGATGGCGTTGTTATAGTATTATTAGAACCGCCCGCATGTCATCGTATTCGTGTGCTGATAGAAATAGACTTCACTCAGCATTCCCGACCCGAAGGATCATCTGACCGGCATCACCCTCGCCTACCCCGCTGCACTACTCGGTACCCCTCTACCACAACCAGGTGTTCAAAAGTGCCATTGACCACAGCCGTGCGTCCAGTCGTGACTCCTCTCCACCGCTGAGCTGCAGCTGGCTGGCTTTGGTAGCACAATGATTGGATCGGAACCGCCATCTGCGCCCATCTGGCCTTGTCCGATCGAAAAAGAGCAAACCTAGGCAAGCACCGAGAGGATGGATGCGCCATGCGTCTGTTGGATGCCGCTGCGGCGGGGACGTCTCATAATAAGAACATCACGTCTGTGATTGCCGTCTTTGCCTTTCTGTTTTCTTCCTCTTCTGCTTCTTCTTCTTCTTCACTCTGCTTCTCGTTCTTTTCAGGGACATCACACTACCAGTCCCACGATCGCATACGTACGACGCACCCAATCGATCAAGATCCGTACCAATCACAATGGCGGCAGCAGTGACCAGCAGGGCAATCGTGTCCCACGACACGCTCGACAACAAGGGATGGAAAATGGAAGAAGTCACGCTCCGAGATCTGCGAGAAGGCGAGCTGCTCGTTGAAATGGTCGCCACGGGCGTCTGCCACACCGATGCGTTGATCGGTGGCATTCCCGGCGGAGCAGCCCCCATTGCCTTCTACCCGCGCATTCTCGGACACGAGGGTAAGAGTCCAGCACTGTGCACAACGAACAGAGCCACCCTGACAGGACACTTCCAGGCTCCGGCTACGTCCGCAAGACCGGCCCCGGCGTCTCTGTAGCCTCTGAAGGCGACCCAGTGCTCCTCTCCTTTGCCTTTTGCGACAAGTGCGAAATCTGCAAGACCGGCGGCCACTCCAACTGCAACGACTTCAACGACCTCAACTTCGGCTCGCACCCAGCCTTCCACCTCGCCTCCAAGAGCGGCGAGCCCGAAGTCGGAGGCTGCTTCTTCGGCCAGTCGTCCTTTGCAAACTTCTCCATCGTCAAGTCCTGCTCCGTCGTCAACGTCAAGGGCATCGTGACGGAGAAGCGCGATCTCCAGCTCTTCTCGCCACTCGGGTGTGGCATCCAAACAGGCAGTGGAACGGTCGTGAACGTTTCCGGAGCGGGGCCTAAAGATGCCATTTGCATCATGGGACTGGGAGGAGTAGGACTGTCCGCGATCATGGGCGCAAAGATTCAAGGCTGCAGAATGATTATTGGCATCGACAGAGTCGAGTCTCGCCTCAAGCTTGCGAAAGAGCTCGGTGCTACACACGTCATTGATGGATCCAAGCTTGACGAGGGCAAGACTGTTGCAGATGTCGTCAAAGAGATTGCCGATGGAGTCGGCCCAACCATCACCATCGACACAACCGGCGCGCCTGTCCTCATGGACGCAGGCATGAAGTTTACGCGGAATCGCGGCAAATACATTCAGGTCGGCTTGCCCCCATTCGACTACACGCTCGGAAGCGTCAGCGGATTCGAATTCATGGTTGCGGGCAAGCAATGGATTGGTGCGATTGAGGGCGGAGCGTACCCGCCTGAGTACGTGCCGAAGATGATTCAGTGGTATCGCGAGGGCAGGTTCCCAATCGACAAGCTGATGAAGCTGATGCCGGCGGATGACTTCAATCAAGCGCTGCACGAGATGCACACAGGAGTAAGGCTGAGTTGTCCCGCTTCTCTGATAAGCTATGCTAACTTTCCGCTCTCTTCGCAAACAGGAAACAATCAAGCCAATGTAAGTCAGACTCAATTTTCGACTAGCACGGTAAAACCCGCACTAACCAACACCCTCCACAGTCTGACCTGGTCGTTAGAGATTCGCCATGTAACAGCAAATGTAGCCTTCCAACCATACCCACAATTCGCGCCTACATGCCCTCGAGGTACGGCGCGAAGAAGCAAATGTTCTTTTCAGGAATTCCTTCAAGATTGGGTTTTGGCTGCACGCACTCCTTTCCCTGATCAATCTGCCACATGATCCCATCCCCGGAGAGCTTGACGCGCGGGACCCAGTCCATCCCAAACGGCTTGGCGAAATGGGCCTCGTACCAATTATAGATGGATGTTGTGTCAACGCTGTCAATCGCCGTAAGCAGCCAATGCTCGCAGCGCTCCTTGTCCCTGAAATCGAACTTGCACCCCGTGTCCTTTTGCGTCGAGTTACACGCCTTTGGGTCGTGCGCGAGACGGATCTTCAGCGCCTTGGGCTTTTTGTAGTTGGGGTAGTAGCCCGCCGGGTCAGTCGGGACAGGATACGACCGCTCTGTCGACTGGCCGTTCCAGTACTTGTGGTTCAGCTCCAGCGTGTTGACATCCGTGCCGATGAAAGATTTCGAGGACGTGGACATTTGCTCGCAAAACTTGCTGGCGATGCTGGTGGCCGAGCGGGAGTTCCAGTGTATCGAGTCGTACCTTTGGTATTTCGCGTTCACAGGCTTCATGTAGCTGCCTGGCTTGCCAACGTTGGGGATGACTCCGGTGATTGCTGCTTCGCCCGTAGTGATGGCGGTCGGTGTAGTATTGACGATCCATATGCTGGATGGAGGAGCAGTGTAACCACAAGTATCTGTTGTCCACGTTACGCCGCCGCCGTCGTCGATCCCGTAGACGCGCTTGGTCATGCGGTAGGGCTTCCCGTCTGGACAGGCGCACCAGGTCTCCTGCCAGTCTTCGCGGGAGAAGCTTGAGATCTTGCACCGGAATGTGTTCGTCGGCGCAGCGGTGACGATGAGTGGATCGGAAACGGGAGGGTCATTGGTCGGAGCAGAGTATCTCAGATAGTCCGGCGGTGGAGTCTTGATATAAGGGCAATTCTCCGTGAGAACCGTCGTCGAGCCCTTGTAGAGGGTGGTGTAGGTCATTGGAAACTTGACATATCTCGTTTTGCCGCAGTTGCACCACGTCTGGCTGTTCTCGTGAATGACGCCTTGTTGGCATTGAAATTTGATCGCCGTGGTGATGACACCGTTGAGGGTTGGAAACGGCCACATGGGCGGGACGCCATCCTCGCCCTGAGGATCCGAAGGGTTGACATTGCACGCTGCGCCGCTGCTCTTGCACATCTGACAGGCATCCGATGTCGTCGACGACGAGCTTGTGCGTGTAGCCGTAGGCTTGAGAACACCAAGGCGGCTGAGAGCAGCATTGATGTCGGACAGCTGAACTGGGATTGAGTTACCAAGACCTTGACCCATCTCACTGATGGACCCAAGCACAGACACACCCATGATGGACCACAAAGCAACATTGATCTGGTTGCGAGTGACGCCGTTCAAGACCCAGTGCTGAACCCACGCAGCAGGCAACATGAAGCCATCTGACATGTGCTTGGCGATTTCCGCCTCGAGCTGCATCTGTACAGGCATCGGCAGGTCGGTCATCGGGTTGCAGGTCAGAAGATTGCCGATCTGGCGTCTGGGGATTCCCTGGTGCTCCATGAAGCCCGCCCGGACGCACTGCTGCTCGGCCATGAGGAAGATGTCGTCCCTCAAAGCGTCGTCGATGATGACTTCGATCTGGTCCAGACGTGTCGAGCTTCCAGTCACACTGGCCTGCTGGTAGCTCGTCTGTGTGACCTTGACAAGCAGGCCACTTTTGGTGTGAATGTCTGTATAGGTCATCGAAGCTCCATTGAAGGTCTCTTCGTCGTCCCAACTGTCTGCATAACACCTTGTTATGGGTCCATGCCTCTGGGAGCAGCTGTAATCTCGGCCAGGCTGTAGCAGGGTCTGCTGAGGGGATATCAAGTTGGTGGTGCAGGACACTGCAGTAGGCCCCATGGTGAAGCAACTCGTCTTCCGTACCTTGGCATGAACGGTAGGCAAGTCTGCTTGGAGCTTTTGGTTTGCGAGAACTCTTGTGATGAGCGTCGTGTTTGTGACTGAGATGACCTTCAGAGTGTCTGGAAGGATGATCGGTGTAGCGACGCCTCGAGTCAGCTCGAACGTGCTGTTGGCGTACGGTCCCGTTGTGGAGACCAGGCCGGACGTGCGGTTGGCGTAAGGTGCCGTCTCGGACACCAGGCCAGTCGCTGAGAGCAGCCCAGTGACAGCGCTCCCGAAGGAGGCGCCGAGCCGCATCGTGATGAAGTGTTGTGCGTAGTCCAGCGTCGTGCTGGGTGTCTGCTAGGGTAGCCTCTGCCGGCTCGAGATGGACTTGTGTTTTGAACGATATCTTGAGCCGTAGGCAAGGCGTTGAGCGGTCGCAGTTGAGCTCGTGAAGACTGCAACGTCTTACGCTTGAAGACTCCTCCGCGGTCGAGGAGCACTAGAGCGATGACCAAAAACCAACTCTCTTCTACCTCTCTCTGTAGCGAGGGGCAGCGGTGTCGGAGGAGATGTTAAAAGTGTGTTGGAAGCAACAGGAACGCCCTGCGCGCAGAGCGTAGAACATATCCTCAAAGCCGCTAGGCATGAGTGAACGACTGCTTTTCCCCTCATTTTGTTCTCATTTTCTTCACGTGTGAATCTGTCAACAGCAGGAGGTGAGGACAATGAGAAGCCCTCAGTTCCGGTGGATGTTCCCTCAAAGGCATGAAGAAGTTTCGAGGTGAATGCGCTGAGTTCCAGCTTGGTCGCCAAGTGAAGTGGTGTTGTTTGACAAGCATGTGTCGATCGTGGTCAGTTCAGATGGTGAACCACCATCATCGCAGTGGCGCGGCTACAAAGTCAGTACGGTCAGTTGACTCGTGTAAGATTGTCCTCCGCTCGAATGTGAGCATAAGTTTTCCTGTAGACAATATTGAGTGCGACGACGAACGCCCTTTAATGAGTAACAATCTCTAGACGCGACGCAGCGAGTGCAGGCACGGTCGATTTTATGTCATGAAGCGTAGTCTATCGGTCATCGCTACGCGTATGGTTTCTGAAGTCACAATCTCATGGCGCTCTTGATAGGTCATGCCCGCCGTTTTGCAAGTGGCGTGCTTGAACCACTCACCAATGCGCAAGGCAAGTTCCGGATGGCGCGGGAAGCGATTCCTCACCTCGATTTTCAACTGTTCAAGGTTGATCTTCCTGTCGCGGAGCAAACGAAGTTCATCCTCCAGGAACTGGGATCCTACCTCGCCGCCCATTACCTCAACCATCGCATGAAAAATGGCCCTGCCTTCTCGAAGCAGCCATTGCACTTCGGGCCTCTAGGTCGAAGTGACATTCCCACCGGTGCTGGCTTGCCGCATCTCCTCGTCGGCAGCTTTGACAGCCGTGGCAAAGTCCTTCTTGACAAAGTCAAAGTACTCTTTCCACGCTCTGCTGCTGACACCAGCAGCATCGCCGGCGGTGTCTGCACCAAAGGCCTTGTTGAAGTAGACGCTGACTTTGACGACGGCCTTCTGCTGTTCCGCAAGCTTCTCCAATTCTTGCTTGACGGCATTGTCCTTGGGCTTGAAAGCGAGCACAGTGCGGAACTGCTGCGAGAGGCTGTCGAGGCGGCGACCACTCTCTTGCGGAGCAATGGTCAGCAGCTTGATGAGCACCAGGCAGCACAGGATCTTGATCTCGTGCTCATCGCCCACACCGGCCACTATGCGGTCATAGTAGGCCGACATGTCGATTCGATCCCGGGAAGCCGGCGACTCGAGCAGAGCATACAAGGTCTCGTACGCCGACTTGCGCATCTCCAGACCTTCGTCGATCTTGTGCTTGAACGGCCCCATGGCGACTTCGCGGATGAGCTCTGGTCGGATGACGGAAGCCTGCATGGCATATGGAAGGAGATCGCCGAGATGTGGTAGAACCAGGCTGGGCTTGTTATGTAGGGCGGAGTTGAAGGTCGTGAGAGCCAAGCGCTGGTTGTCAATGTCTACATCGCTGAGCATTGTCGACAGGATCGGAATAATGGTCGCTTGGAGGTGGACATTGTAGCAGTCTTCCGTGTCCGAGAAAACGTACCGCAGAGCCGCGATGACCATGCCTCGAATTGCGGGATGAGGATTCTGCAGGAATGTGTGTAGTTGTGGCAAATAAGCAGCCGGATCAATGATGGCCAGACGTCCGATGCACTCGGCTCCAACGACTTTGTTGTCTTCGGCTTGTCCGGAATTGATGATGTTCTCCCACAGGGGTTTCGTGTATGGACGGATCTCGTCCTCGGCGGTGCTGTGCTGCAGGAGCTCCTTCACCGAGTGCAGGAGAAGATACTGCCGACCTTGCGCCATGCCATCGAGTATCTTCGGCAGGTAGACTTTGACATTGCCTGCTCCCGCACGACCCAAGGCCACTGCTGCGGCCAACCGGACCTTTTCAGACTCGTCGTCAAAGTACGGTGTGAATGAGTACGGCGACAGTGCAAACTGATTGCCCTGCCGAAGACCTGCCTCGCCGAGTACCGAAAGCGCGAGACACCGCTTGGCCTCGTCGGTCTGTGCGTGGAGTTCTTGCACGAAGGAATCGAGCTCGACGCCAACGCTGGAGCCGCCCGATACCAAAAGCGTGCCAATGACCTGGCCCGTGACATCGGTGTCGCCCGCGGGGGCAATGTCGAGCAATGCTGCCATCAGACGCTGTCCAGCACCCGCCTGCCCGATCGACTCGACACACGTGATGAGAGCATCCAGCGCAGACCCAGAGAGCGGGGAACGAACGATGCTGCAAATGCCGGTGATAACAGCATCCGTGGCGACGGCTTGCGGCCGGTCTTTGGCGAAAGAAGCGAGGACAATGAGAGCGGGGCCCATCATGTGCAAATCGCCAGACTCGAGGAGCGGCACGAACATTTCGACGAGCTGGCCCACGACCGTGTCGTCCATGCTTCCCCTAGAAGCTTGGTTGACAGCGAGCATTCGCAGTGCACTCAGACTCGCACCGCGAAGAGACCGGCTCGACTTGCGGAGCTGTGCACCAAGTTCAAGCGCGACCGCGCTCACGAATCCAGGCTTGAAGTCCTTTGGTGTTTGCGCCAGCACGGCGATGGTATCGACAGCGCGCACGCTCGACAGACGGGTCAGTTCGTTCTTCATTCGCTCCGCGATCAGCTGCTGACCCGCGAAGCGATCTTGTTGCGAAAGTAGGGCCGGTGAAGCAGGGCCACTAGTCCGGCCGATTAGCAGACCGAGCGCTTGCACTGCTTTTTGACGGACTTCGGTATCAGCATCGGGCGAGGAGATACGATCCATGATGACGTTGAAGAGCTGGGAGAGCACGGCACCGTTGCTGCCAGCCGTGGAACGTGGCGGTGTGAGTGCCTTGATGTAGACTTCGATCGTGGTGAAGGCTTCACCCGATACCTTTGCAAAGCGGTCTTTGGCAGTCGTGACGATCGCCGGAATGATCTTGTTGAGATGTGGCTGCAAGACATTGCTGGAATGCGTCTCCGCAGTCGCTCGAAGCAGAGCCAGCGCCTCGATGCGGACGGCATTGGCGGAGACATTGGAGCCCGAAGAGGGAGCAGTATTGATGACTTCAATGACAGGGCCAATGACTAGATCGGCACTACCGGACAGTCCGCCGTGCTGTGCGACAATCATGTCTTTCAACAAAGAAATGAGCGCCTGCTTGGTAGCAGGGGTCGACGTCTTGAACAGCTTCGCCGCACCCTTGACGACCTGTGACAGTGTTAGCAGGCGGAGAAGATGGCAGAGAGGAATGGATGCTCACCTCAGGATTGATCTTGGCCAGCCCTTCGGTGGCTCCATCTATCGGCGGCGGGGTTGTAGGCGGCGTGTACCCATTCATGAGGGCCTGTTGTGCGTGCAAATCCGAGCCGAGCGAGTCAGAGAAACCACGCCGCCGCTTTCTGCTGGGGGCGAGCATGTGTTGTTCGGGCTTTGCTGGCACAATCGACTTGCCGGTCTTGGTGATGAGGAAGGCCAGAGTGCTGATGACTTCTGTCCGCACACTGTCCTCCCGCTCTTTGAAGCGAGCAATCAGAGCAGGGGCAATCTGGCTGTAGATGGCCGGGTCCTTTGCGTCGAGCATGCCAATGAGCGCGTACAGCGTCTTGGCCGAATCGCGTCTGACCTTCCAGCTGACGTCGTCCTCGTCTTCGAACCCAGTCTCTTCTTCAAAGTCCTCGTCTCCTGTGAACTCGTCCTCCTCCTCCTCCATATCCTCGTCATCGTCATCAAGCACGTTGGGTTCGTATCGCAGGAATCGCGTGGCCACATCCGTCACTTCCTTTGTGTATGCACGCATATCTGCAGCACAGCATTCCAAGAAGCTTGCCAGTGCCACCAGAGCAGCCTCACGCACCTCCTCCGTGGCCACATCACGCTCTCCATCTGCCTCGGCCTCGGCTTCGCGCTGCTCGTCGAGTTCTTCCTGGCTGAGAGGAGAGAGCACGAATGGGGCCAGCGTCTGCAGGTAGGGCCCAAACTGCTGGGGGATGCTGCGGGCGAGACTGCCGTAGACGGCGATGTACAGTCTCCGCTGTGAGGCGGTGAGATGTGACTGCCGGAGCTGCTCGATGGTGTAGCTAACGTGACTGGCGAGGACGCGATCGCTCCAGTATGGAGCCAGGGCGGAGAGGGCGGCCACGGCCTTCTTCTTCAGAACGGTCCCACAGCGCTCGCTTTCGAGCACGGCCATGGTGATTTGCTCGAGAGCCTCAATCTCGGCGGTGTGCAGCATGGGCCCGAAGCGGACGGCGACTGCGTGAAGCAGATCGAGGCTGTTGGAGTCGTTGCCGGATTCCAGATCAGACTGCAACATGCCCTTGGGCGGGGAAGGGCCGGGCTTGGGTAGAGGAATGACAACACGGCCGACGAGGCGCGGGATCAGGGCCTTGCTGACGGCATTGTAGGCGTCTGCGACCTTTGGCGAGCGCGGCAGACCGGCGACTGGGTGGGGCAGGGCAAGCACGATGGCGCGTACGGCAATGGCGGGGATGGAGTTGTCGACGGAGTTGTCGGTGCGGATGCTGCTGACCTTGTCGATGGTCGGACACAGGATGGACTCGGGAGCCTTGTTGACGAACGGGCCCAGCACTTTGATGGCCATGTTCTGCACATCGCCGTGGCTGTCGTTGAGCGTGTGCAGCAGGCCATCGACAACCTTGGCGCAGGTGGTGTAGTCGTGGGTCAGGAAGCCCGGGTGGCCGTTGAGCAGCATCTGGTGGAGATCGTTGAGGGTCATGTAGCGGATGTCGCTGTCAGCATCGTGGAGCTTGGGAAGCAGAGCGGCGACATGGTGCGAGGAGGGATTGATCGGCACCGTGTTGCTGTTGCTGGTGGAGGAGGTGCTCGCCATGGCGGCGGCGGTTCTTTCTTCTCCCGATCTCTCAGTCTGCCCGCAGTCGATGTAGATTGGATCTTTGCACGCTGTCTGCTGTATGGGAGTGTGAGGTGGAACAATGTGAGACGACAGAGGAGGAGAAGTGGAAGTGAAGTGGAGTGGAAGTCAAGTGAAGTGGTTGTTTGGCAGACGGAGCTTCACTCGCCCCGCCAAGTAACTAGAAGTAGATAAACATCACGTCTGTCTCCAGGCCTTCTTCTGCTTCTTCTGTGCATCTTCTGGAAGGTTTGTGCAAATTGGCAGCTCATTTCCTCCTCAACATGCTGGTGACCTCTTCGCTGCTACCACAACTTCTCTTCTAACGGGCAACATCATGAAGCGAGACCGCCACTTTGCTGGCATCGACAGCGCCATGTCCGCCAAACGCCAGAAGAAGACGGCCACGGCTGCCTTTGCCGCCAGCCAGCCGCTGTTCGACGGGCTGCGCACTGCTCGCGAACGACTGCCCGACCAGGGAATGCACCTCACCGTCGCCGCCAACCTGGTGCAGCAGCTGCACGTCGGCCTGCACCTCGACGATGGCACCAACGACCTCCAACGCCACGCCCAGTACATGGACGCCATTGTTGAGGCCTGGCGCTGTGCCACCGACACCTACTGCTCCGTCTTCGCCCATCTGACCGCCATCACCGCTGCGAAGCCCGACGAATGGAGAGCTGCTGCCATCTCACACGCCAGTTTCGAAAAGATGCTCGATACCGCGCGCAAGGCTCAGCAGACGGCCACGGAATACACACTGGCGCGCGAGAAGCCCGACCTGCCCATTCGATCGCCCAAGGTTGTCAAGAAACCTGCCTACGAGGTATCCTCGTCTCCGCAGTGCTCTGCCTCCAACTTTCCTCCCTCCCAAGCGACACCCACGCCCGCCGCGAAGAAGAGCATTCTCGATGCCAAGTACGACCATTCCGGCCTCGTGCTGCTGTGGCAGGATGGTCGCCTCCGTGTCCCCCTTTCCACGCTCACCAAGGCAGAGAGGAAGCAGTGGAACGCCGTGCAGAAGCTGTCGGCCCAAATTGACCAAAAGAAGAGCAATGCTGGGATTGTGAAGGAACACAACGGGGCACATATCAATGGCGACGCAGAGGTGAACAATGGAAAGGAAATGAACGGTCCGCTAGAGCAGAAGGAGGGCAAGGAGAGCAAGGACGAAGCTACTGCAGCACTGCAAGCAGAGGTCGAAGCGCGGATCAAGGCAAAAGAAGAGGCGCGATTGGCAAAAAAGGCAGAGAAGAAGCGCAAGCGGGAGAGTGGTGACAGCTTCCTCGCTGTAGACGATGCACCAGTCACCGATCCCGCTGTCATCTCAGACCGTCCCAAGAAAAAGAAGGCGAAGAAATCCAACCACAACTTGGAGGAACCAGCCGAAGCAGTCACCATCTCAAAGAGGAAGGGAAGTGTAGATGCGGGAGCGGTCAACGGCGGGCAGCCATCGAAGAAGCACAAGAAGGACAACAAGAACAAGGGCTAGGCAAGGCTCTGGCATCAAAAGGGGAGATGCATCTCAGAAAGGGAGCTTCAAGGGGCAAAAGAGACGACGATGATGGAAGGAGGGAATTGTGGAGAATAACTGTGCATGCGTGGTGTTCAGCGGCGTTGGGACTCTGTCCTGGTCGGTTCAGTCTGGTTCTGTTGTATTCTGCACTCAGCGAAAGATACCCCATTTGCAGCTTCGGTGTGATTTTAGCTGAAATTCATCTCTGCTTTCTACTTCCGTCGTCCCTGCCCGTTCTGTCACTTGTTCGTTGTCAAAACGGGCAGTCATGTCGGCAGCTCCTTCCAAATGGCAACATTGTTCCAAAGTTGCTGTACTGTGCTGACCTGCATCGTATGGAGAACATAGTCCCAAGGAATTCCTCAAGTCACAGACAATCAAACAGTCAATCGATTTGTGGTGGTGAGCTTTCTGACGTACCCGGCGAATCCCGAGCTTCCACGGCTTTGCAGCTGCCGAAGCTCTCTCTTTCTTTCCAGCCATTTACAACATCTCACTGTCGCTTTCTCCCCGTCGCACAACTCTTCGCAAGCCCATTGACCACCGCCACAATGCCGATGATCCGCCCGACAGCTCTGCGGAGCCTGCAATCGAGTCTGCGACACAGCGGCGCGCGCGCAACCGCCGGACGAGCAGCTCCCGCGCGGACGCAACTAGTCGCCAAGCGCTTCTCCAGCAGCGGCGGGCATGGAGGAGGCGCAGGACACGGCGAGAGCTCGGATATGCCTTGGTGAGTGCGGGTGCGAGGAGGACGGGATAGATGGGGAACGGAAATTGATTTGTTGCGCAGGCTGCTCGCCGCATTGGCCATCACACCACCGTCGTGCTGGTACTTGTGGCCTGAAGCTTCGTCGCATGGACACGATGAGCATGGCAGCCATGAGGAGCACCATGAGGAGAAGGAGGAGGCTGCTGAGGAGCCAGCTGAGGAGGAGGAGGCTGTAGAGAAGGAGGACAAGCCAGAGGAGAAGGAGGACAAGCCAGAGGAGAAGGAGGACAAGCCAGAGGAGAAGGAGGACAAGCCAGAGGAGAAGGAGGATGAGAAGTCAGACGAGAAGGAGGAGAAGGAGGAGAAGAAGGGTGACAAGAAGGAGGAGAAGAAGGAGAAGGACAAGAAGGAGAAGGACGACAAGAAGGACGAAGAGGACAAGCCCGAGGAGAAGACGTCCGACAACGATTCAAAGAAGGGCAAGGGCCAGAAGATTGGCGACACTGACTCCAAGGTATGATCGTGCTGGCCAACGATCATGAACTATTCCCACTGACATCGAATCACAGGCCGCTGCAGCCAAGCCCGCCGGCAAGAGCGACGGAGACATGTCCAAGAAGCAAGAAGGCATGTCGAACACAGACACCAAGTACTCGGTGCCCATTGACCAGGGCAATGAAAAGTCCAAAAAGGGCGACGGCCAACCAGAGACGGCCAAGTCCAAGGGCACTGTTGACCCGAACGCCGAGGGCGTCAAGCCGCCTATTGCACGAGACTAGATGTGTTTCCTGAGTGCAAACTGGTCACATAGATTTCAACGAGCGCGATGAAGGGCGGTGTGCAGATGGCAGGATGCAGGGGACGTATTCTGTGTAAATATGTATACCTAGACGAATACGAACAAGTTGCCAGCCATGTGTCTGCTGGTAGTTCTACTAGGAGTTCTAATAGTAGTTCTACTAGTAGTTCTACTACTCCCCGTATGTATTCATAGTACCAGCAGAATATCTCAGCACGCGGTTGGAGTCGGCCCGGCTGCACGCAAGGAACCTCAGCTCAGCTACAGTTAGAATACCTTTCCGACTTGAGAACATCGACATTCGACAGTAAAGTCCGCGCTGGCCGCAAGTCACTCGCTGTTTGTTGCTGCCTAGGTAGATCTTCACACGACAAGATCTTCGCACGACAAGATATTCCACTTTACTGGACATCTCACCAACCAAGTCAACCTCCACAGCCTCCTCGCCATGGCGGACGAGGACAGTCCGCTGATCAAGGCGTTGCCACCAGCATCCGACTACTTGACCTACCTGACCATCATCGAATACAATCTCAAGCCCGCCAATTTGCCCACTTTACACAAAGTGCTGCAGGATGAAGCTCTGACGACAAACATTGGCTGGGATCTGGTGCATCTGCTGATGCCACTCTTGCCTGAAGCGGGCGAGTGTCTGCAAGACGTTGCCCGGCTCGGAAACCCACGAGAAGTCATTCTCAAAGTCACCGAAAGCTTGCGACTGATCGAATATGACGACGAGGGCGACGACGAGGATGAGCTCGATGTCGTCGCTGGAGTGGGAGACGTTCGAAAAGCAGCAGACGTGAACACCGCCCCCCTCGAGACTGCTCCTCCCAAGAATGGTGTGGATCCGGCTCAGGCGACAGAGCTGCCTCCTCCACTCCCGCTGTCCGTCCAGCAGTTTGTCACGCTACTCTCCATGCTTGCCATACTTCAAACTCGAATCAAGACCAAATCACCTAGCCGCTTCCTCAGCACTACTTTGCAAGCAATTCTGTCCAGCTTCTCCAACTCGCAGACATATCGAGAAGAGATGATCGAGGCCATTGTAAAGCTCATCAAGGCAGTCAGCGGCACTTCCCGACCAACACTGCCCTCCCGAAAGAGCAGCGGAATGCTGGGCTCTGGTGCAATGGCTCGCGCACAAAGCGCTGCCGATCCCGAAGGACCGAACGTGATCGAGTACACGGACGACGAAAAGGCGCTCCAGCTCAGACTGCTCCAGGCATTCGTCACACACGTGCTGGAAGAGTACATGCTCAACTTCCCGGCCTATGACGACGTGCCCGGCATGGCCTGGTGCAGTCGAATCATGGAAAAAGAGCATCCGGAGCGCACGATTCCAGCGAGCGTGACAATGGCCGATCGGTTCGCGCAGGAGCAAAAGCTGAACAGGAGAATCGATGCGATCGGTCAGCTTGTCACTCTCGCGAAGGACCTGGACTTGTCGAATGAAGCCCTACTGGCTGCCGCAACTACAGAGGAAAAGATGTCCGAGACTGCGGGTGATGAAGAGGATCCTCCAGCGTCAGCAGCGGATATTCCACTCTCACGGCACGGCGCCCTCCTCCTCTATACCGCAAGACAGGTCTCGACCGTACTCTATCCGAAGACGGACACTTCCATTGACGCCGAACCACAACTCGAGCTCTTTCCAACCCACCAAGATCTGCTCAAACACTGCCTAGCCGCGCCGGACATGGGGCAAGGCCACCTCGGAACAGAACCCGAAGCACTGATCGACGCAGTCGTCGCACTTGGTCTGCTATCTCTCGAGCGGGACGCAATCGGCGAGCCGAAAAACTACGAGCAGTTCAACGAGTACCTCCAAGTTGCCGCTCTCCTCTCCTCCAACTGTCCCAACGCCAACCTCCGAGGCCACGCACACTACCTCACCAGCACAGTCCTCCGCTCCCAGCCCGACGACGAGGTCCGACTATCCTTCATCCGCGACACCCTCGAGCACTGCCCCTTTGAGAATCTCAAAGTCTCGGCTGTAGGCTGGGTCAAGGGCGAGACGATCGAAGCCAATCCGCAACAAACCCCCGGCCATGAAGCTCACAGTCACGAGGAAAAGACATCCATCTTCGCACGACCCCTCGCCCTCGATAGTCTCGCACCACACCTCTTCCCCTCCCTCCACACCGACCTCCTCACCGCCCCCATCTCCGACGCATGGATGACATTCCAGACAAAGATCTCCTTCTACCTCGCCAGCTTGAACCTCCTCTACCTCCTTCTCAGCGCAAAACACATTCACGCCCCGCTGCAGATCTCCGCGCTGTGGACCAACAATGATATTGCCGGGAATTTCTTGACTCCCTTGAGGGAAGTGAAGACGAAATTTCTGAATGCTATGGATAGCGATGCAGGAGAGCTGCAGAGTGAGAAGAGTGATACGGCGGTCGCGGAGCTGGTGTTGTTACAGGAGACGATCGAGCGGGTGGAGGGTGCTGTGAGACATTTGAGTTGAGGACTTTTTTGTGATGGGCATATGTAGTAGAATACTACGATTGAGTACGCAAAGTCGACGCGTGGGTTCTGCTGCTCTCCAATAAATCTCTAACCCTAAACGACCAAAATCCTTAGGGCATGATGAACATTCGACAACGGTTCCAGCGCCTTGATGAGGATGATCGATAGTAATCGTAACGTCGGTAAGGGAGTAGATGACTGTTAATATCCAACGTGGAACTCCGCGATCAATCACGTGTAGATTCGGCTTACTACTCGTCGATGATGACGGCTTCCAGGTCGACATTTCTGTGATATCTACGCAATTTTGTAAGGGGATTTAGGGTGTTTAATGCCATGCAAAGCAAAGATCAAGACCTGATCAGCTGCGGAAGGTACCAGTACAAAATCTAGTCTTTGCGCGGTACGCGTGTCTGTCTAGGCGAAGAACAGCCAACGTGGAGAGGTGCAAGGAATTGTGTACTATAGCGATACATGAGGCCATTGTACCTTGTGTTTGTGCCACGCTTGTAGATCCTATCCTCAACGCTGGCATCATATGCCATGTGCCATAACACCGCTACCAAAGTATCGTTTTCCTGCTGAAGTCTATGGTTGTGGCAAGGCTAGTACTCGATAGGGGGCTATGATATGGCATCGGCGTGGTCAGAAGGGGACTAATATGACGCGGACAGAAGGAGCACCGAATGCTCGAAACCTGTCTATTCAAAAATGCATCCGGGACTCAGCCCACAGTCGCGTTAAGGCCATCTATGTAGTATAGTTCTAAATTATAGCTCCGTAAATCTTATCACCTAGGGGCACAGTCGCGATGCAGAGTCGGGTTAGCCCAGAATGTCCCAGGACCGTCCCAGACTCGGGCAGTGAGGAGAAGTCGGTGATGCAAACATATTTTATATGGGCAGCGACCGTATTGAGCGTCGCAGTCGAGCAGTAGAGGCCGTTAAACACTACATGCATACTCACTCCTCCCAACTCCAACGCTAAAGTCCGCAAGCAAAATTTCACGCATTTTCCTTCCTGTACGCAGACAGACATTCTATTCGTACAGGGGTATGGTAATTCAATCTCAAATCTCAAACATTCTTTCCCCGATCAGAGCCATTCGTGGCCGACAGACGATGCCTGCCATACACCTTCTGTCCTTCCTTCAAGAACCCATCGTACAACGCCATCTGTCCAATTGACGCATCGTCGCTAAACAGCACAGATTTCCCGAGCAGTGTCCACTCTTCGTGGTTAGGGATCAGGTTGAGGTCCTTATCTTCTGCAGGCAGCGGCCTTGGCTGCAGTATCCACAACCTCGCAAGATGTACATAGTCCGGATTCATCAACGTGGTAGGGATCGCCGGTCGGATATGTCGATTGCCGTCAGGCACAAACGTGACGACTTTGCCTCCCCGTACCGTCGGGACCCAGACTGGTCGCCATTTCTCGGGTTTCAAAATCTGCCGTTGAGGCAGGCCGCGGATGACGAGGAAGTTGACAAAGTCCATGATGAACGCTGCCGCGCGCTCGTTCCACGCGTGCGAGGGCCAGCGGCCGCACGTGTTTTGCAGTGCGACGAGAAGCTCCGTGGCGCCTTTCAGGTCGACTCGCCAGCGGCTCATGCTGTAGCGTTGGCATACCTCGCTCATCCAGTCTGGGCCACAAATCAACACGCACGCCAATGTCTCTTGATAGACCTCCTCCGTGGGACCGAATAGGAGGTTCGCCTTTCGGTCATGAGTGAGGTACCGCTTCCTATTCCTGCCAAACTTGCGTCCGTCACACACTTGGATGAAGTCGTGCGCCAGTTTCATGGCGTCCGCGTCGAGAGGGTGCTGTTCTCTTCTGCCGCTTTTCAAAAACTTGAGATCGAGTTGCACAAAGTGCTCTGGACCAGAAGTATTGATTGCGAGATTGGCCTTGTCTGGCAAACGCTGCAGGGTCTTGGTGTTGTTCAAACCACTGTCTGCAACGGTAGGAGTATACAACCAGCTGTGCACATCGTCTGTGATGGGCAGCGGGGCGCCAACTGCACAGAGAGCACCGGGATCCTGCGCCGCAAGACTCACCAGCATCAAGTCATGGTAGCACTCGTTCTGCGACAAATGTATCATGGGATCTCGAAAGCGTGTTGACATGGTCAGGCCACACTCCATCGTGTTGAGGATGATTGCAATCTTGTCTTTTCGAGCATCGGCCTCTCTTTGCTCGGCAGGAATGCGAGGATCGCCGCCAGCCTCCATGGCAAACACTTCGGCGACGACGGTAGAGAAGTTGCCATGATGCAGCTGCATCCCTCTCTCATCGGGCGCCATCTTGCTTCGATCTCGGAAGAAGGCGTGGAGCGCAGGCTTCACCGACTCGACATCGGGCTCGAACGGCACCTCTGTCGACAGATCAAGCAAGTGCGAGATGCACTTGCCATTGAACCGCAGCACGTCTCTGCCAATTCCAGTGTCCCGTCTCTTGCATGGGATGAGAAAGATGTGATGCTTTGCGAGTCGCATTTCGTGCCTGCACCACGCCCTCTTGAACCAAGAAGATCGCAAGATCTTGCGAATGACTCGGAACAGGTTCTCATGGACCTCGAGGTATGGAGGCTGCTTCCTCCGGAATCTTTGACTGGATGGGACGTGCGTCATGGCATTGTACTCGCTCATGTGGCTCTGCAGAAGTTCACCTTCCCGCCAATCTAATTCAATGTCATCCAGTGCGACCACTACCAGTCTCGCGCTCCGATAGACCATGTCCATGGCCGACATCGATACGGTAGTCTCCTCACGACTCTCCTGATCTATGCAGATCTGGTCGATCCAGAGGCCTTCATGGTCGGACTGGCGCTCCTCCCACACCGCCTGGAAGATCTCTGGCTCCAGAGGCAGAGTAAAGTGACTGTGGTGCCTCGTGACGTGCAGTTTGCGTCTGTAGCTCAGTGCAATGAACGATTGATTGTCCTTGCTGGCAATGTGTCGGTGACTGTAGATCAGACGGAATCTGAACAGTTCCTTGATGTCCGGCTTGACCATAAACTTTGACGCCACATTTGGATCCAGCTGCTGCAAGCGGTCGAGTAGTGCTTCGGGGTTATTCTCATTGTCTGGCTCTGTCCCCAGCATCCACACCTTTTCATCCCGTTTGAGCTCGTAGACGTTTTGGAGTGGCACTTGGTGATGGTGAGGTGCACCTATGGGCTTCGTCATGAATTGCAGTCCCTCGTGCCCGACCTTGGCGGCTTCCTCGCGACTTGCAGGAGACTGAGCGCGGCGATGTCCCGCAGGACTGGGCGACCTTGCCCGACGATCTGCATCGAATGCAAAGTACTCTGCTGGACCCGAAGAGGGCAGCCACATGTACCTGGTGGCATTTGCGGCATCATCGGGCGGTTGTGGTGAAGGGGACCTTGAGGAGCCTGAGATGGTGTCACCACTCGAGTCCCGAGCCTCCCGGATGATAGCCAAGTCTGTGGGCTGTCTGACGATGATCTTGAGTCCCGTAGGCTGCTTCTGGCCGTCGGTCAGAGGTGGCGTCGCCGATTGTGTTCTCGGCGCACGGAATGCCTCGAGGTTTGTACTATTGTCGTTGGGACGTCTCGACCGGCGTCGGTATGCTGACAGAGGGGGTGTTCTCCGCCAGCCATTGACTTCACCAGAGTCGTCGTGATCGCTGCTGTCCGATTGATCCCCACTGATGTCACTGCTCCAGCCGCGGCGATGCGTCGTCTTCTGACGAGAGAGACCGCTCTCCGGGAACAGGAACCCATTCTCGCCAGGACCTACGACGGGCGTCATGGTAGCGTAACTCCCATCTGATCGATTGCGCGCTCCTGGTCCAGCAGGCGTGCCGAAAGCCGCGACTGCTCCCATGAACTGCTGGAACGAGCGAAATCGCTCCGTGGTGCCTCTCGGGGCGCGCTCAAAGTATTCTCGCTTCCACTTTGCCCGCTCGTAATGCTCTTTGCGCCTTTCCGCCTTTTCCTCGGCCTCGAATTTCTCAACCATGGCATCGCGGTAGTCCTCAAAGGCGCTCAGCTCCTTCCGCCGCAGCTTCTCCATCTTCTTCCGTCGCTGGGTGAAGTAGTCGTCGTCCTTTTTCTGATCAAAGCGCCCTTTCGACAGCTTCGACAGACTCCTGGACAGCCGTTTCGTCGGACTAGTCGGACTGTTGGAGTTGATCGTGTCCGTCTGATCGCCCAGATGTGCGACATGAGTACTGTGAGTGTTGCGATTCGCAAACGTCTGTCTCCGCTGCAGTCCGACGTTTGGCAGATCTTCATCTGCATCGCTGGAGATGTGGCCTTCCA
Source organism: Septoria petroselini (assembly GCA_022559915.2). Classification (NCBI taxonomy): domain Eukaryota; kingdom Fungi; phylum Ascomycota; class Dothideomycetes; order Mycosphaerellales; family Mycosphaerellaceae; genus Septoria; species Septoria petroselini. Next base: position 34,272 of record JAFJTQ020000097.1, read on the forward strand.
AGTCGGAGTGCTCGTGATGCTCATCGTGCTTCTCGCGCTCGGTGCTGTCCTCGTCGGCGTTCTCGGCATTCATCAAATCGACAAAGGCGGCCACCATCTGTTCGTGCAGCTCGAGCAGGTTCAGCAGCTCGGCCTGCCGCCTGCGGTCGTCGGCTTTGCTGAGCAGCTTCCATGCTCGGTGAATATTGTGGAAGTAGTCGCTCGATAGGGCGGAATTGTCGTCCCGCGAGCACACCTGGTGGATCTCGTGGCGCTGGACTGTCGAGTCTGCCGCGTTATCGTGCACTCCACGCGGTCGGTGAGGTGGGTGAGGTCGGTGGTGTCGGTTTGGGTGGTACTTTTTGGCGAGGGCGTGGTACTGAGCCTTGATGGCGGTGGCATTGGCTGACCTTGGCAATCCCAATGCGCTGAACGGATCAAAGACGTCGGCCATGTGTTTGTTGACGAGGAGGCGACAGAGAAACTGCAGCAAAGAGCTCTCGAAACCTCCTCCTCCTCGCCGATTCAACAGTCAATCATTTGTATCTTCAGCTGCTCCTTCGACCGAGCCGAGAGATGGCCCCAGCTTCCTCGCCCTGGAACGCGGGCAGGGCGTCCCGAGAGCAGAGTGTGTGCCAAAATAGGCCTCCCATGTCACACTACTTCCCATCAGTTCATTACCACATGCTAGAGGAGGTTCGCTTTGTCACAGCCGCACGGCGGCCTCTTCTCCTGCCTCCCATGCCGGACCCTCACGATACCGGTCATCTCCGATCACATGATGCCGATGTTTGGTGACGTTGAGGGCGGTATTCTGGAATGAGAGAGGCAAGGAAACGCTGCACGATTTCTGGAGGTGACGACGCGCGGCTCTTCTTTGACACATATAGAAAAGCCGGTGCGTGCGATCTTGACAGCAGCTTCGTGCTCAACGTTTCAAAAGCACCGCTGCAGTGGCTCCAGAAAAGTATGTTAACACGAACCACTCAGGAAAAAGGCGCCGCCGACCCAATGCCAGTCGCAGATATCATCGTGTTGCGTGGTTGAGAAGGGACGTCAATGCCAGATGCCTGCTCGTGCGGCCACTCCTTTCTTTCTCTCGTGGGCCATTATTTGGATGGAACCGAACGCGTCGAGAATTGTATTGTGTTGGCGTGTCGTGGAACAAAACATCGTGCAATGGACGACACGGAAGCTGTAGAACATTCTACGGCAGGCACGACCCTCTCTACTTCTATTTTCTGCTCCTATTCATGCCGGCGGTACGGCGCCTACTGTGGCCTGCTTTTCCAATGTCCACGAACTCGTCTTTGCCGTCTGCATTCTCTTCGTCACTTCCGCCTCATACATGTCAAAATCCAGGTCCGGCGCGTTCTTCTTGTGCTCCTTTTCCATCCGCGAAAACCACCACATCCACAGTGCATACACGAGCAGCGTCAACGGCACCGTCACCACGAAGAAGATGTAAATGTACGGCGACGCAATCTTCTCCCCGGCTTTCGGATACCAGTTGAACATGCCGTCCATGCCGAAGAAACTCTGCAACAGACTGTCAAATCACAACCACTCGGCGGCGGTGAGGGTGCACTTACCGCGACGGCAGTTCCAGGCAAGAAGACCAAAGTCAAGGTAGCAATCGTCTTCATGGCGGCGCTGTCTTGCCTCGTCTCCTCCGCCATCTGGGCAGTCACTCGGGCAAGCTTCACGTTGAGCAGATTGTCAATCCTCGACTCCTCGGCGATCTTTCGAGAGCTTTCTGCCACTTGCAAGTTGATCTTGTTGTCGCGTTGTGCCATGAAGTTGAAGATCTGCCCTTGACGTCAGCTGGAGCTCCAACCAATGCAGACAGAATCGGACACATACCGCGTGGGACTGGTTGTCGATTCTGCGAGGCATCATGTTCAGATCCTTCTGAACTTGCTCCGAATACCGCATCTGCTGCTCGGTCTTCTCTCGCATATCCTCCAGATAGCTGGTCCCACCCTCCCACAGGTGAGTCCATAGTTTCCCGTACGCATCGAGATACTTGAGCAGATTGCTGGCGAGCTCGACTTCGAAATTCGATCGTCTTTGGAGTCGGACATGCTCGAGGTTGTACCGGTTCAGAAGCTTGTAATCGCCATTGTCGTCGAGACTGATTCTGCCATCTGCGAGTCGGCGCTCGGTAGCGGTCAGCTGTCGCGACAGCTCTCGGGCCTGCGCGAGCGACTCGTCGACGTGGTGCACCAGTATCTGCAAGGGCAGGATCGCAAAGTCTCTCGGCACCTTGGGATGTCTGTTGAGATACTGCTGCGACGCGAGGAGCTTATTCAGGCTATAACTCTCATCGGCAACATACAGACCACCACAATGAGTTCGTTCGCGATTCACCAAGGACAACGAGCAGAACGACTTGCCGTCACGCGGAGTTTGCAGGATGAACGCTGTGTAGAGGTCAGTCGAACGTGGCCATTACCAGCAGATTCCACATACTCAGGATTCCATGGCTGGTCAAGGCTGCAGATCCACCCTCATCTCGTCGCCAGAGATGCTCATACTCGTCGGATATCCAGCCTTGCTTTTTCACTGTTTCTACAACTTCGTGGCCGAACGGGAGCTTATTCGTGTCTACCAAATTCGCGCTCACAGCATTCCCAATCCTGCTATGGTCAGCCAAAAGCACTCCAGCCGCACGACGCGCCACCCTTACAGGAGTTTGAATCGCACGGTACTATCGTCATAACTTCTGTCGATCTGCGGCAGGCATCAGTCCCGCTGGGTCACTGAACGGTAATTTCAATTCTTGCCTTGTGATTAACAAGAAAATCTTCCTCGTCCAGCTTCCTGAGCGGCCGGGTTTTGAGCGTTGGAGGGAACTGCCAGTTATTGTGCTGCACCTGTTGTCAGACAAACACAATCACAATATCTCCCGCTACACCGCGCACTACGATCGCATACCTCAAGCCTGGAGTCAGTGATTTCGAACTTCTCAAGTCGCGCAGTCTCCTCCATTTTCGGAACACCTCCGGGATGCACAACTTCCGCACGCCTGTGCTACGCCTCTCTGTACATTCCACCACGAGACGTAAGACGGCGACCTCCTGTATCACAGCCGCAAAGATCTCACACTAGAAAGCAGATGGATCTTTTTACGAGGCCAGCCTGAGGTGAGATCGGTAAGGTCTTCATGCATGTGCTGTACAGTACTTCTCTTGGCGGAGCTAGAACCTTTTCCTGCATGCAATACATGGTCAGAACACCATCATGATGCAGGGCAGCATGTCGGTGAGAGCATTGAGAAGACTTCTAAACAGACGTTGTGTTACGCCGTACGCAATAAGACGTTTTGATCGGTCTGGTCTGGGTGTCTGATGAAGAAAGATCTCATTGCGATCAAGCCTGTCGGATGGGGAGATTGCCGTCAAATCCCTCTGGACGGCTCGGGCTCGGCCGAAAATAGTTCCACCACCACTTGGGTGGCTGTGCTTCGCTTCTCCCTCTCCCACTCTGCCGACGGAGTACTTCGGCGTAGTCTTGCCTGGAAGCGCTGGCAAGACTACACAGCCTTCCGCACACTCGAACTGGTCTCTTCCACCATCAGTCTGGACGCGCGCTTCTGGTTGCGGACAACATGCGACACATCGTAAGACGATGCCCAGGTCCGATCTAGCTTGGCAAAGCATATTGTAAAGGAGTCTACGCGCCTCGATGAGTGTCCGCAGCTCACGCGTACTGCTGGTGGCAGGCGCAGTTTCATACGACTACCTGGTGTATCCGATGACCTCGTCAACAAGCCTATCGCATCTCACTCTAGATGACGATAGTGCAGATGCATCGCAGCTTGTCATCCGGACAGGCGCAGCTGATCTGGTGGCGCAGCTTCTCACCGCCGCCCAGCCGCAATGGGGATTCGAAGTCTTAGGCCCACAGCTGTTGGGTCCAACTTCGCACAGCCTTAAGCACAACGCCTCCTCGGTAGTGGACCTGGGGCACTCAAAAGATTCGAGCCCAGCCTTGCGCGTGGTTCGCAAAAGAAAGATTGGGAGGTCGCCCGTTTGGCACCAGCCCTCCCTCGAGCAAGCGAGTGCCGCCACCGGCAGTACAGTCATCATCTCTGGATCAGGAGAAGCTCTGCAGGACGTCGAGCCAGCCTTGGACTTTCTACAGCGCGTTCGGCCTCGGCACATCATTCATTACATGACCAGGCCACTGGCGACGGGACCACTTTGGGACATAATCAGGAACGGGCCGTTGACAAGAGACGGCATACCCGATCCAGATCACCTGGCTGTGATCATTGACGCGGAGGACTTGCGTGCCGAGGGCATATCGCTGAGTCGCTCGTTGTCTTGGGAGCAGACAACGGAAGACTTTGTGCGGAATCTTGGCTCAAATGGTCGTCTTGACACGCTAGTCACCTGTCCAAACTTGATTGTGCGATTCGGGAATCAGGGTATAATACACCACAGAGGCCGAGACGCTACCGATCCGAAGCTCTACTTTCATCCTCGTCACGTCGAGAAGAACAACAGTAACGGCAGCCACATGACTGAGCTTGCCTCTGCATTCACGGCTGGTTTCGCGCTTGGTTTTTCAGAATCATCGCCACCAAACACAGACAAAGGCATTCGTCTGGGTATCTCCGCAGCGAGAGACATGGACATCAATGGGTTTGTCACAACAGCAGAGGACAGTGCGCCAAACTATCCCATCAAGCAAATCATCGAGAACCTTGCGGCAGAGAAGCGCTTCTCCTCCGTGAGCATACCTTCTGGACGGATCAGCTCTGGTGACAGTTGGAAGATCTTCGATGCTGTGACTGGTGATCCGGCCGAGGTAGCACGGCAGATTGTCACATTTGGCGCCGAAAAGACACTGGCACGGTGCCCTGCGCAACGCTTTGGCAAACTTCTGAGTGTAGAGAGGTCAGAGCAGGAAAGTTTGCGTGCGGTGGTGGATGCAGTACACGAACGCTTGACATTTGAGACGTCTCAGCCGACGTCTATTGGCATTCTTGGTCCTCCTGGCTCTGGCAAGAAGTTTGTTGCCGCGAACCTGGCAGTGCACTTCTCGCAAGATGCAAAGGTCAAGCAGCTCATATTCAATGGCCGGCTCCTGCGCCTGGAGGATTTGATCGCTCTCTGCCACACTATCAGAGACAACACTGCTAGCGGTCTGCTTACAGTAGTGTGTTTCGAGAACTTCGAAGCAATTCTGGAACCGAGGAATGAGCTTCTGAACGATTTCCTCGTCATGATGCGCGATGGTCATTTCACAGATCGAGGACACGTCCGCTCTCTGGGACATCCTCTACTCTTCTTCTTGGTCAATCAAGAACCACCTAGCTTCCAGATGGACGGCACGCCCACACCAACAGCTGGAGAATTCCGAGAGCGTCGCACGATTGACGAGTCCCAGCTTCTTGACAGCGTGCATGGTGTAGTGCGCATACTTGGACCAAACCAGACGGGGCAACACGATAGGATGTTTCCGATACGTCGAGCACTCATGCTGCGGCAAATGCTCAAGCAGAAGTTTCCCCACCTCGAAGTCAATGGCACGATCAAGATTGACGATGCTGTTCTCCATTCTCTGCTCTTGGTGCCCTCATTCAAACACGGCCTCCGATCACTTGACAAGATTCTCAGCACGAGTCGACTATCGCACAAGACGAAATTTGATGTTTCCGCCCTCCCACCCGAGGAGCAGATCCAACTCCACGTCGATGGCAGAATCTTCATGTCATTCCTCCGATCTCCCAAACTCCCGCCTCAATTGCGAGAACGTCTCGCACAAGGACTCTTCATAGCATACAAGAAGAAACGCGTCGAAATGGCACGAACACCAACAGAAAAAGCCGAGCTTGAATCCGACCCGAGCATGTACGACTGGGACGAGCTGTCCGGCGAACTCAAGGAGTCCACTCGCTCGCAGGCAGACGATATCCCACGCAAGCTCCGCGCCGTGAATTGCTTCATGCTCGACCAACAAGATCGCACCGAACCCCTCATCCACGTCCCCGAGTTCACAGTCGAGGAGCTCGATATGCTCAGCGAAATGGAGCACGAGCGCTTCAATGCTGAAAGACTGCAGCGACAGTGGCGAATGGGTCCGAGGTCGAGTGGGAAGAGAACGACGCCTTTCTTGGTCCCATGGAGAGATCTTACCCAGGACTGGAAGGATGTGGATCGCGTCATGGTGGAGTGTGTGCCGAGAGTGCTGGCTACAGCTGGGTGGAAGATTTATCGCATGCAAGAGAATGAGTGATGTCGCTGAGCATGTGTAGTTGTACGTTTGGCTTTGCATACATAATACCCCATTACGATTAGAGAGAACTTGTGTTTCCGTGCCTCTGGTTTCTTAAATCTTGGCACAAAGCACTTCGTATTCGACAAGCAAGCACACGCGCACACACACACACACACACACACACACACCACGATGAGTTGGACTGCTTGCTCACTACCCATCGTGAGCCTGGCGATAACGTGGATCCAACGATTGTGTCCTGCATGCTACTCGCTCCGCCGAGACATCTCGCGTCTGTAGGGCTAAACGAATACGAGCCACAGGACACAAACCAAACGCCAAGTGCGTACTCATTCGCTCGCATAGTCATTATTGAGTACTCGATGCTGGATGATTCATGCTAGAAGCCGTTACTGTTCAGAAGAGCTCGCTGGGCACAATAGGAACATGGCTAAACGAATACGAGCCATCGACTACTTATCCAGAGGCCAGTGCTGCTCTGCGGATCCATTTGCTCTTGCATGTACTTAGTGATGGATCTTGTTATTGGTAGGAAAAGATAAGGATGCGTTGTTACGTGCGTGGCTCGTTGGGACCAAGACGGCGCATGAGCTGGGAGAAGGGAGAATGTCGCTTCGGACGTTGATGGAGTCTCTTACGTATGGCAGCCTGCTTGCACGGCGAGGGAAGCATATAAGCGAGTAAGCTCGCTGTTTCCATGGCCTCCTCTCGACGTCGCACTTCTCTTCCACGTCCATCATGCTGCCATACTCGACAGCCGCGTCACTCGCAAGCCTAGCCAGCGGCGCCTGGGCTCAAACCTGCAAGACGAGCCCTTTCGACCCTACATGGCCAAGTCCGATCGAATGGCAGGCACTCAACTCATCCATCGGGGGAGCCCTCCTTGCCACCACGCCTGTAGCATCATCCTGCTGGGCCGGCAACCCTTTCGGCTCAAAACTCTCCTGTGATGCTGTTGATGCCAACTGGACATCTGGCATCTTCCACGCGTCCTTGGCAGAGTCGATTGGTGCTACGATCTTTGCGAATCACTCTTGCTTGCCACTCGGCGCAGATGCGTACTCACCGTCAAAGGGTTGCCAACTGGGCGGACTTCCATCTTACATTGTCAATGCGACTACTGAAGACCAAGTCGCGACAGCTGCCAAGTGGGCTGCTGAATGGGACATTCGAATCGTAGTCAAGGGGACTGGCCATGATCTCAATGGAAGGTTCGTCTGCATCACTCTGAAGCTTCACAGGCATTCGCTGACATGTTGCAAAGATCGAGCGGAGCATACGCGCTGTCGATCTGGACCCGCCACTTCCGCGAGCTTCGTCGAGAAAGAGAGTGGAAAGCGCCTGGAGGATGTTCTACGCAAGACGTTTTTGTGATCGGGAGCGGCCTTGGCTGGGGAGACATTCTGGATTTTGCTCTTTCGCAAGGACGAGTTGTAACAACTGGACAGGATCCCAGCGTTGGACCTGGAGGCTACATCCAGGGCGGTGGCCATGGTCCGCTGTCTTCGACGTATGGTCTGGGCGCCCAGCAAGTCTTGCAGGCTACTGTGGTTACCACGACTGGCCAAGTCTTGGTTGTCAACTCTGCGCAGAATCAAGATCTCTTCTGGGCCATCAGGGGCGGAGGTGGTGGTCAGTACGGCATTGTGACAGAGTTCGTCATCACACATCACCCTGTACCCGAGCGTGTTGCATTTGGCTCGCTGTCCGTTGCTCCGCGTATGGCGAGTGCAGCGAACGCTTCTTGGGATGCTACCGCCATTTACCTCAGCAAGCTACCAGACCTGATGGACGCCGGAATCGCAGGCGCTCTCACACTCGCGACGGGGAACACTATCAAATCTTTCAGCCCAGCCGCTGGAAACATCACATCCGGAGTGGCCGTGACGCAAGCACTATGGAGTTTTAACAGAACAGCTGCACAGATGGATGCTCTGATGGAGCCTATCGTTCAGGAGCTTCGAAGCTTCGGAAACAACGCCACACTCAGCGTTACCTATTCTGCTTCGACCGTGGCAAATTATTCGGCCTTTTACGGTAGCATATCTGGCTCCAATGCCGCTGGAGGAGGTGGCGTCTCGTCCAGTCGCTTGCTTGGTCGCTCGGAGCTAGTTGAAATTCCTCATCGCAAACTCAGCCAGTATCTGCAGCGTGCCGTAGCAGCACAGAACACTACAGCCGGCACCTACGCGACCGTCGGTCTGTCGGGCGGCCTTGGCGTGATCGGCGCACCCACTGAGCATTGGGGCGCTCTCCACCCGGGATGGAAATCTGCTTACCTGCATTTCTTCGTTGGAGGCGCATCTGCATCCGTTGACGATGTGACAAGTCCTCAGACTGTTCTTGCCGAGAGTGCTGCATGGCTCGAGAGCAGCAAAGAAGCGCTATGGCGGGATTGGGCGCCTGATTCGGGTGCGTACATGAATGAGGGCAACCCGTACAACTCGCACTTCAAGCACGACTTTTACGGAGATCGTTATGAGGGCCTGCTGGCTGTGAAACAGAAGTACGACCCTACCGAGAGTCTGTACGTTCTGAGCGGTGTCGGGAGTGACAGCTGGCAGTACGATTTGCAAGATGGCACGCTCTGCCGAACGCTGCATTCCGCATACTAGTCTTGATACGATAGGCGATGTACCGGCTTTGTCATCACAGGTATGTGCCTGTCAATGGCAGGGCAATATTCGTTATCCGCCTCGCGCAGCCCATGCTCGTGAGATTTTACACATGCACCCTACTTCGATCGGCCAATAAACTGCTATTCGGCATGATTCTCGCGAGTTCCCTCTAATGAGCGATTTGCTTAAAGAATCAACACAAGCGTAGAGCTCTGCTGACTGCTGAGAGCGGCTTTCTTAGTGGCATGGTGTTTGGTTACTGATTCTACGTCATTCTCAGCAATCGAACGATCAGCCTGATGTCGATTCTCACTTCGACTTGAAATCAGATCAATCAGTCGGTCAAGCATGAGTGTATTCAGGCATTGGCCTGACCTACATACGGCATGAACCTACCCTCTGCGCGATCGAGACGGCATCCAGGTCTCTGTAGGTCAGAGGTATCATGCTTATAGACAGTAGTAAAATGGACAGTATTGGTATTTAATCACGTAAAAAAACGAACAGCAATCCTCATCAAGTCCAATTCGCCAAGATCAATCAACGCGAGACTTACTGCGAGCGATTGAAGGAAGATGGGAGATTGAGCAACAGCACTGTCAAACCATCACGTTATCATGTCATAATACTCAGATTGCTCTATCACACACTCATTTGTGGGTTTTTGCCATTCTATCCTGCTTTTTAAAAACTGCAATCGTATCAGCTGTGATACCTACAGCTCAGCCTTGACGCTCTCGGCAGACTCCTTGATGCTCTCCGCGGTCTGGGCAGTCTTGCCCAAGAAGACGCTCAGAATGTTCTTCCTGCTAGTGAGATCATCGAGCTTCTCGGGTGCGAGGTTGCCCTTGGTGATCAGGTTGGTGAGTCTGGTCGATTCCTTCTCGGCGTACTCCTTGTTCTCCTGCACCTTCTTGGCGACCTTGGCGTAGTACTCGGCGTACTTGCCCTGCAGCTTGCCGGCCTGCTTGATCAGCTCGGCATAGGCCTTGTCGCCGCCAGACTGGAGAGTTGCGACTGTGGCGTCCAGAGATGGGAGGATACCAGCGAGAGCGTTGAGAGAGCCACCTGGAGCACGGAAAGTACCAGCCTTCTCGTTGATGAACTTGACGAGGTCCTCTTCGCTGCGGCCACTGCTGTAAGGCTGCGACTCGGTCGATCCCTTGGGGAAGTAGAGAATCGTTGGATACGACTTGACGCCGAACTTTTCAGCTGTAGCCTTGGCGTTTGGTGCTTCAGCGTCAACCTTGCCGATGAGGACACCTTCTTCGCTGGCGAAGTCGGCGGCCAGCTTCTCCCAGGTTGGAGCAAGGGTCTTGCAGTCTGTATACATTGTCAGTTGCTGTTCCTAGAAAATGAGGCCTTCTGCGTGACTTACGTCCGCACCATGGGGCGGTGAAAGCGACCAGAGCGTCCTGGTCCTTGCCAACCTTCTCGGCGAAGGTCGCGTCGGTCAAGAACTCCACCTGGCTCGCAGCGGACTTTGCCTTCTTCGCCTTGATGCTCGTCTTCTCCGCGATGAACGCAGTCAGGCTCTCCAGATCGCGGCCACCCTTGTAGTCCTCGGGCTTCGACTTGCCAGTGCCGTCGAACCACTTCAGCGTCGGGAAACCCGAAATCTCGTACTTCTTGCCCAGCTCCTTGTGCTCGTCGGCGTCGACTTTGGCGATGGTGACCTTATCCTTGGCAAACTCGAAGCTACCGGCCAGTTCCTCGTAGATGGGAGCCAGCGTCTTGCAGTGGCCACACCACGGAGCGAAGAACTCGACCAGCGCCGGTTTGCCCGACTTGAGGATTTCCTTGTCGAAGTTCTTGGGCGTCAAATCGAGGACAGAGCCCGCCGAAGCAGTGCTCACGGCTGCCAGCGCCGCGGTGAAGAGTTGGGTGAATCGAGGCATGGTGAGGGCGGGTTGGTGTGTGTATCAAAAGAATAGACAGGGACATGTAGAACTAGACATTCAGAATCGAGGGCCAGGGTCCAGATGATGACAAACCGCCCAGAGTGCCACCTGTTCCGCCCGCAACTTCACTTCTTTGCCACCATTTCTTTGTTCTCCATCTTGATATCAATAGTCATTCGTTGTTCATGCTTATATCCCCTACGGTGTTTAATCTCATGTCATCCGACAAAGCTACTGACGATTTGTGTGGCATGCCATGCTCTTTGTGCCCCTCGACTTGCAGGCTGCCAGCAGACCCTCTAGCTCTTGTGCTCATTAGAGCTGAAGCCAGTTGGATATGACGAGCTTCTGCTTCATCGCCAGTAGCCGGCATGATTCGGCCTGCATAGCTGCGGCAGTCGCTGCAGACAGATATGCTGTCCATAATCTGACGAAAGAGATCTTGGAAACGCTTCTACAGGCTGGCTTTCATGGATCCGCCACAACATGATGGCCAAGAAGCCGAATCTTGGGCAACGTACTAGACATCCAATGTTCGAGACCACGATCTGGGCTCAGGCGGTCACTGCAAGTTTAGACTTTGCAGCTCGAGAAAACCAAGCCGATGAGTGTGCAAGACGAGAGCACAAAGCAGGCGAAAGTGATATTTGGTATGAATGGACAAGGACGTAAGACGCAAGTACGGTCGGGTACAGGAGTACGATGGCATGTGAATATACCACTCCTCTCCATTGTAGCAAGATTGAGCGGCGATCAAAAGACTCAAAACGAAGAACATGTACAAGATTCAGATAACCAACTCCCGACGCAAAGTCAACATCGAAGAGATAGATCTCTCTATCATAGAGAGACGCACAGATCACATCAGATGAACCCATTCCCATCCATCTCTGTCTCTCCTGCCATCATCCCGATCACGCAACACAACACAAGATCCATCTCGTCCTCCATCATCTCTCATCCCTCTTCTCCATCCATAAACCCACCACCCCTTTCACACTCATCTTACTCCACCCCACCCAACCCACTCCTCATCCGCCCCAAAATGTGCAAAATCTTCCACATCCTCGGCCACTCCACCTCGCCCTACCCCACCTGCCGCCGCGCACTCTTCAAAATCGTCCAACACTGCGCCTGCACGCCCTCGCAACCCTGCCGAACGAGAGTGGTCATGCACTCGACGCCGCCGGAACCTGGGACGCAGTTCTGGTGTCACCTCTGCTGGCAGAAATTGGTGGTGAATCGTGATGGGGATGCGGTCTTGTTGGTGGATGAGAAGGAGATACAGAAGCAGGAGGGGGAGGGGTTGGCTGCTGGGGGGAGTGGGAGCGGGGCTGCGCTGTAGATGCGTCTGGAGGGATGAGAGCCTGGTAGCTTGCATGTACGATTCATATTGCACGGGGTATCTCGTTGCACACCCAAAAAGTTGTCGTTTTCGTTCCTGTCCATCCTTTCTGTCTGTCGCTTTCCAATCTTGCGCCCATTCCTGCAGTGCCGCGCATCTAGAGCAGAGGAAAGTTGAAGCTCATGTTCATATCCACCGTCTCGGGTGTAACTTCGATTCGCTTTCCGCAAGTTCCAAAGATTCTGTCCCAGAAGCGAGTCTGCTTGCCGTAGTTCTGGCTCTTCCTCCAGCCCTTGCGGTGATGCAGATCATGATCCTCAATGACGAGCTCACAGCCGAGGGCCTTGAGGAAGGGCGATGCGGTTCCTGGCGTGGTAGAGTAGATGCGGAGACCAGAGTGGCCAAATGCCTCGGCAAAAATGATGTACTCGTGGCAGACCCACCAATCATGGAAGCCCATGGGCAGCTGGAAGCCGTACTTGAGGACGGCCCAGGTGAGGAAGGGAATGAGTGCAATCTCCAAGAACTCCTGCTCATGGTCGGCGTACGAGGAGAGAAGGGGGTTTGGGTGCTTGGTGAGGTGGTGCGTGCGGTGGTACTGCCACAAGTTGTCCAGCTCGTGGCAGGAGCGGTGGTAGAGGTAGAAGAATCCATCAAGGACGACGGAGTAGAGAGCCAACTCAACTGGCAGCCACCAGCTGAGTGAAAGCGATCCACGACTGCGCCAAGCAAAGGCGAGGGAGAACATGGGTCGTATCGATGTAGTCAATTGCAGCGATGCGAGAGTCTTGCCCACACCAACGTCGGGCACTTCATCGCGGGCGTGCTTGTCGCCGTCCAGATATCCATACCGATAGCCTAGCCTTCGAAGAACCTTGACTTCGTGGATGGAGTTGGCCTGCATAGCTATTGTATACAGGAGAAACGCAGCGATGAAATTTAGATCTTTGCCCGTTGTCCAGATGTAGATTTGCTGCAGCGCCATCGGCCATGCTGCGTGAAGGAGAATGAATAAATGGCAACTCCACTCGGTCAGGTATGGAAGTTTGTCGGTCTTTGCATGAATTGGCACATCTTTACCAGCAAAATTGTGGAATGCGTCGAGGTGGTTGAGAAATTTATGCGCAAACTTCCACTGGGTCTTGTCGCCACGCCAGGTGGACTTCATAGAATCTTGGGGTCTTCGGTCGGTGACCATCTTGTCTGTGGAGTCTGTTGGGCTGGTGAGGTCTGTGTTGCATCAGTGGTGTCGGGAGTGCTATCATTATATGTGTATGAGCCACCTGAGGCTCCAGAATTGCCACTCCGCATAGCCAGACACCGAGGACGCATGTGAAGGCGCTGGATCATGCCGTCGTTATCGGACGACCGTTGTGCGGAGAGCATCGTCATACCGAGAAGATGGTTGTTCTAGCCCGAAGCAGCAGCTCGACCTGGAGATCACGGAGATCTCCGCGCCGTTGATTGGACGTTTCGTTCAAACGAATGCTTCGCCATGCCCCTTTGGGCTGTAAGGCTGCATCCAGATGTCCAATTTCACATCAGGCACGTCAGGCAACAGAATGCGGTCCAGTCGCTGTGCTTCAAACGACGACCCTGAGTTTCTTGCTGTTATGTTCTGTGCTCGGCGACTACAGCACCTCACCCTTATGTTCTCCAGGCTTCACTATATGCGCTGCGTTGTATGGTCTCTTCGGAGCATGTGAAATTGCTACTTGAACGAGCGCAACTGCGTGGTCTGACTCTTCATCGCATCTCCTGCGAAATGATACCCTGCCTGTCAAATGTCAAATAAACTGTCGCATGCATGGTGTGGCGTCTCATCATCGGTGGTCGATTCCCACAGGTCATGGACGACATCATTGCTGCCGTCGAGATCTCTGCTCTGTCCCGCACACGTCGTCGACAGGTGTAGCCGTACAGCTTGCGCAAAACCTGTTATTCGGTCTGTTCCGGAAGAAGCTGCTTCTGCGTATCGTGGTGATCACCATGGCCGGGTGTCTGTTGGCATCCAGCCATTCGAGCTCACTGCCACTGACATAGCTTTTCGCGGATGTCAAATGGATACGTTCCCTTCGTTCCGCATGGGAGCGGAGATCAGCCACCAAAGGTTCGTGAAGAGAGTCTCGCTCACGGCGACATCATCAGTGCTGCCGCATGGTGCGGCCACGCATACAGTGCCAGAGTGTCATGTTTGTGTCTGAGGATAGTCATGGAGCGAGATGGAAAAAAATGAGGCGAGGAGTGCGATATTTGTGTCGCGCGGCAGGAACCGGAGCTCGGAACGCGCACGTGGGATCGCCGCCAGGGTCTGGTCTTCTTTCTATGCTGGTGACACACGTTGCATGTGAACAAAACATCACCACAACCTCGCCATGGCTGCTCCCAGGCTGCCGTTCCTGTGGCCGATGCTGGCAAGGGGATGGGAAGCTACGACGCCCTCCGCTCGCTCTGCCAAGGCCGCTCAGCGCATCCAGGCGTTTCATGCCTCATCGCGGCGCCGGCGGCCAGAAGTCACGACTCCTCAGCTGCAGCGGTATGGCACTGCGAACGAGCCGCCACCGCACGTGGGCGGCAGCAAACCGGTTTCGCAGGAGGAAGGTGCCGGGCCGTCGCAGAAGGTCTTGCCGAAGATTGGCGCGCAGCTGCAAGACGCTGGCGAGGCAGAAGTCAAGGCAGAGCGCCAGGAAGCACGGAAATCTGCCGACGATCCACGAAAGGCGGCGCCGACGACAGTAGATGGTGGATTGCAATCAAAAGCACAACCCGATCCAATATCAGACGCCGCGCATCCAGTGCAAAAGAGGCCGGGTGCCCCTGACGCTCCCCCCGACAAGCCGCTGGAAACACTGTTGGATCAAGTTCCGGAGCCGAGAGATTACTCAGAGGAGCAGCGCGCAGCAGCGAAGCAACATCAGAATTCGACCGCAACGAGATCAAAAGAGCTGCCGGGAACGGCCGCGAGGGACAACGGACCTGCCTCGAAAGCACCGCATATCAATACACCCCGCCACGTGCATCACTTCGACACGTACGGGCTAGTGAATCGTCTAAAGGATGGCAACTGGTCAGAAGCACAGGCGATCACGACGATGAAAGGTGTGCGTGTGATGCTCGCGGAGAACATGGATCTGGCTCGAGAAGCGCTGGTCAGCAAATCCCAGGTCGAGAACGAGACATATCTCTTCCGTGCGGCATGTGCGGAGCTGAAGACGGAAGTCACGAGTCGGCGGAGAGCCGAACAGGAGAAGATGCGCACCGAACGCGCCCAGTTACAGCACGAAGTGGAGATTCTGAACCAGCGGCTTGGTCAGGAGGTTGCTGCGATGAAGGACGACATCAAAGGCACATTTGACGATCGCAAGATGGCTGTGCGAAACGACGAACGCTCGATGGAGTTCAAGATACAGCGCTTGAACTATCAGATCACTGTCGACCTGCAAGCGGACGCAAAGTCTGAAGTGGAAGGACTTCGATGGGTTCTGACCCGACGGGTGATTCTCGCGCTGGGTGCTATTGTGGTCATGATTGTTGGATCGCTCAGGCTGTACTCGAATGCTGCGCATGAGCAGGAGCTGCATAACAGACGACTTGCGAACATGCGGTCGGGAAGTACGCAGACCGACTCTGGCAACGGACGAGGCAGATCGGGCAGGCATGACATGGCCTCTGGTGATGGTCATGCTCTGAGCGGAGGCGAAATGTTGGTCGACTCGTTACCGACTGGGTGAACGATGTGAGAATGAGCACTGCGCGCACGATGTCGCGCTTTCGCTGTCAGCAAGCTAGATGATAGACCGTGATACCCCTCCCAGAATGCATTTCTGAGATGTTGTGGACATGCGCAGAGCAGGCAGAGATATTCACGTGTCCCTTGATGGAAGAAGAAACACGCCTGGCTGTACGACCAACAAGCCGCAGTCACTGCTATCATGTCGCGTGAACCAGTTTGCCGTCGTATCTTCGACATGTTCAGTCGCAATGTTTACCTTGGCCGTTTTAGGATAACCAGTCCACGATGTTGGGGGTTTGGCCGTGGCGAGGTGGGGTGTGACTTGCGGGCAGATAGACTACGACACGTGCGCTGGCATCACCTCGATCACTTTCTCGCCCACTCGAGTCGCAATTCCATATGCATTATTCTCATCGCGGAAGACATGCTGAGCTGCACAATAACAACAACAACAACAACAACAACTGGAAGGAAGCAGGGAAAAGCAGGAAGGTGTGAAGGTCCCACTTTTCCACGGACGCCGCCGCCGCCAGCCCCATCAAGCAAGTTCTTCCGCGCATCATATCGCTCGACTTTCGAACATCATCATGAAACGGACAGCCAAGTCTTCCAAATCTCGGGGAGGCTGTCAGCGCTGCAAATCCAAACACATCAAATGCGATGAGACGAAGCCTTCATGCCAGATTTGCGTGGCGCAAGGCGCCGAGTGTCCGGGCTACGCCAAGCAGTTGAGATGGTCGAACAAGCACGAAGTCTTTCCTGCTCCCATGACCGGCCCTCCGCCTCAGAAACGACAGCGAACTGATGTGTCGATTAGTCCGCCGAATGACTTTGGAGGCGATGCTGGCACGACTCAACTGCCGATCAGTAACGGTAATGGAAATGGCGTGTATTCGGATACTGGAGTCGCAGGGGATTTCACGGGCCTGAGCGATGAGGGCGCGCTGGACATGTACGGCTGGCCAGATATGGAGCAATATGGACTAGAAGACCTAACATTCTCGACTCTCTTTCCGGGGCCTTCGCCTGAGGGAGCTCATGGAGCCTCATTCAGCCAGCCATTTCTAGGAGGACTGTACGGCGGTCTATCGCATTTGATAGGCGATACGCCGGACGACAATAACGGCAGCAGCTCAACCAAGCCTGATCATGAGTCGACACGAGATGCAGAATCGGCCGCACTGCAGGTAGCGGCCACGAATGACCAAACAGCGACATCGAGACCTGCCAGTTTTCTCAAGACATTCTACAGACTTGCTGTGCCGAACAAAGTGCCAGGCTTTTCGGACGACGACCTTGTCAGCCACTACTTCAACCATGTCTGTGCGATCTATTCATGCTTCGACTCGGATGCCAATCAGTTCCGAACGCTGGTCGCAGAGCATTGCGCCATTTCGAGCACAACACGGTACACGATAGAAAGTATGGCAATCGGTCATTTGGCAAACTTTTATCCTCATATTGCGGCTCTTGGCAACGCGAAAAGAGGCCGAGCGTGGAAGTCGCTCCAGCAGGACCTACAATTACTTCGGACCAAGAAGACTCTGCTTGACACCGTGCTACTCAATTTGCTGCTGCTTGGCCTGTCTTCCTCATGGCATCAGGCTTCAAATCTTGGCTTGCAGTATCTGTACATTGCTCGCGATCTGGCTCAAGTGAAACTCCAGCGCAATGAGCATTCATCTCATGATGAGTTCTTCTTCGATGCCATCATGTTCTGGGAGATGCTTGCCAGTTTCATTGATCCAGTACCGATGGCAGACTTGCAGGGTCTCAAGTCGCCAGACCTCATGCTACCTGTGCGGCCTGCCCCTATACGACCCCATCCGTGGACTGGTGTGAGCAGTGAGATATCGTTCGTCCTTGCGGAGGTTGGGAGAATGCTGCGGCGGCGAGTACGAAATGGTGCGCTTGGGTCCGGAGATGAAGACTGGGCAATGCATCTGGAGCGTCTGCTTCACGACTCATCCACGCCGCCGCCTTCGGATATCGTCGATCCCGGCGACAAGAGGACGCCAGTCGCAGACCTCCTCCTCATTGCCAAGGCATACCGTCTTATTGGCCTGCTTGAGATCTATCGCGCGTTTCCGAAGCTTTTCTGGGAGCGAGTGAGCCGAGCAGGACCAGAATTTGTACCACAACCTGACAACAAGGACTACAAGGACGAGTTAGATGCGCGACTGACTGAGCTGGCTTGTCGAATACTGGATCTTCTCAAAGCCATTCCAATAGCCTCCGGCGCCTGCCGACTCATGCCACTGATAATGCTGGTGTCGGGTAGTCAGCTCAGGATGCCGGATGGTGAAGCGTCAAATACTGCTCGGTATGACGAAATTGTAGAGATGCGATACATGGTCGAGCAACGAATGCTTGTCTTGTCGAGGAAGTACGCTCAGAGACCTCAGCTATGCGCGCTCGACATCGTCAAGGAAGTATGGGACAGAGCGGATGCACACTCGGCTGGAGCACATTGGATCGATGTGGCGCACGACAAGAATTGGCAGACACTTTTCGGATGAGCTGAAAAGCAGCTCAGTCCACGGTAGAGAGAAGCTTTCCGCTTTTGTACGATTGCTTACAGCACCGCAATTCTGCTATTAGCGTTGGCGTTCTGGGCGCGTTAGAGTGGTTGTACACTACACAGCAAGCATCCATATGGTTAGTAAGCGATCATCGACAAGACTGAGCACTGCTCTACTCCAGGCGCTCACGAAGCCGGTATGTATAAAAACTGACCACCCTACGTAGATTGTGGCCAAGACAAGACACCTCGGCTGCATCCGTGCTGCGCCTCACGAACGTCCTTCGACCTTCCATGCCAAGGGAAGATCTTACCGAAGTGTCAGAAGTTAGCTCTATAGATGAGCAAGGCATGTGCACCCCAGAAATGAAGCATAGCCAGCTTTCAACGCCCGCAGGCACCCGACCAAGCAAAACGCAAGCATGTCATCGAAGCAGAACAACACACAGAAAACCTACAAGCGCACCCTCGCCATTCTCGGTCCCCACAACTGTGGCAAGACCTCTCTCCTCATCCGCTTCGCGCTCGACAAGTTTCCGACGACATACACCCCCGAACTGTACGAGTCCTCTCGCATGCCATACTTTTCCCTCCTTACCAAACAAAGTAACAACGATGAGAAAGAAGAAGTCTTGGTAAACCTCCACTACCACGACACAATTCCCCAAGGCTACGCAAGTCACGGACAGTCACTACCATGTCTACACTATCCGCGCGCTGACGTGGTGGTGTTGTGTTTTGATGTTAGTAGTGGTACTTCTTCTCCAGCGGAAGAGCCAGTGGGAGAGGAGTGGATGGCGAGAATTAGACAGAACTATCCAGAAGGGCAGAGGGTGGTTTTGGTGGGTACTAAAGTGGATATGAGAGGTGAAAAGTCAGAGGGAGAGAAGCAGTTGCAAGGTGTGAGTCGAGCGCAAGGAGAAGTTTGGGCGAGGAGGATGGGTGTAGTGAATTATATGGAGTGTTCGGCGAAGACGGGCGAGGGAGTGAGGGAGGTATTTGAGAGGGCTGCGTTGGAGGCGTTGCAGGTTCATCATGGTGAGAGTGGTCCTAGCGTGAAGACATGGTTGGCGAAGAGATTTTGGCGGTGAGGAGGATGGCGATGTTAGATCAGTAAGACATACATGAAGTTTGATGCAGTAAATATGCTTGAACATCTCCTCGGACCAAACATCTGTTCGACATCAATCCCTCATCACATCACATCAGAAATTCCAATCCCCCTCCTTCGCAAGTATCTCCCACCCGAGACATCTCCAGATCTCCTCCTTGAAATGCTCAAGCACATCCACCTCCTTATTCTTTGGCGTTGTCAACGAAGCCTCAGTTGCAACTGGCATCCTCAAGCACTCCTTGAAAGGGTCATCAGCTTCGCCATCGTCCTGACCGAACATGCTGTTGACCAAAGTCCTCTGTAGACACTCTTTGGCCGAGACTGCGAGGGTGTTCTTGGCCAATGTCTTGCTGCTGTACTTGGTTTTGCTGTTTCGGATACCTTTGATGTTGCCCAGGTGGGCCGGTGCTGCGGTCATGATGCGGTTCAATAGATGAAGTAGATGCGGTGCCTCAAGCTTGATCTGCTTTTGCTGGTCGTCATCTGGCTGCGGTGATGCAGCAGTGGACATCTCATTCTGATCTTGAATCCTCACACTCTGCCTGATCTCAGCTTCAATATTACCCGCCCTGTCGTGCTCAAAGACCACGTGATACAGTCTCTTGCCGAGACGATCAAGAATGCAGTAGGCGAAGCCTTCGAAGAGCGCTCGATTTGCATCGATCTTGGGATCAACCATGTCGATTAGTGTCACCAGAAAGGTTGCATACAAACTCAAGGTCGCGCTTTCCTGGATGTCGAGGTCTTTCGTCTGTTGCCCGCGGCCTTTGGCTCTAATTTTCCCCTTGTGCGTCGCGGTCGCACCTGGTGTAGACGGGCGTGCAGTCAGAGGTCGCGCCGTCACACTCTTTGTCTTCACGGGCGAAGACGGTCTTGCCGTCGATGACCGCACGTTCGCGATTGTGGCTTCATCTAACCCTTTCCTGTTCACTTCTTTCGCTGCAAGACGCTGAAAGTCGCTCAACAGGCCGCGAAACATGGCGACGAGTGCGTATATCGCTTGTCCTTGGACTGGAGGCTCTGCTGGTGCATCGCTTGCGTGAGCCAGGCGGGCCAATCCGGCCAACACCGTTGCGAAGGCACGAGTCGTGATTGTCAAGACACTCTTCAGCTGCTCGTGGTCAGATTCTTGTGAGGCGACGGTCTGCTCGACTTCCAGTTTGACAACCTGTGAGATGGCAGACGAAGCCCGAACAATATGGCACACAAGCTCAGTCGGTCTGACCTGTTGTGTGGTCTTGGACGTTGCAACAATGTTGTAAACACTTCGCAGCAAGGTGTCACCTGAAAGTGTCAGCGATGAAGGGCGAGGAATATTGCAAATACTAACCAGTCTCTCCGGCCTGGCTGAAATCCACATCAGTAGACAGATCTAGCCATTCCGGAACCGCTCGCTCGAGCGGGCCAGCTCTCTTGGCCTTCTTCGGGCTACGAGGGACAAGTATGGTATCCTCGTCTGGCTTCTTGCGCTTCTTGACAGGGCTGAGGGGTCGAGCTTCGAGCTTGTTCTTGAGGGCAGCGACTTGTCGACGCAGATCGACAGCCTCATCCTCTGCAGCCTTCAGACCAGCCTTTGCACGATCCGCCTCAGAGCGCCAGTAGGCAGAGCGGTCGAGATGCGAATAGACAGTGCTCAAAGCGTTTTCTCGCCGACCTCTCGCGATGTGCTGCCTGAGGAGCTTTATGTATTCTGGCCGCCGTCAGCGACATCTTCACCAGGATTGAGAGATCGTGCCTTGTATGCTGAGTTCGGGTGGCTTTGACTGCACGACCGAGATTGCAAAAGCAATCGTCCGCTCATCGGGCAAGAAATTCTCCGGCACTAGTGTGGCATCCGAAGTGAGTGCAGACACCGCAAGGCGTGACATGTTTCTGCATCAAAGGCTTCGTGGTAGGTCGAGGTTCTTCAGAGGATGTTCGAGATCCGAGCGGCCGGTTGGGGAAGCTCGTTGTGGCGGAGGAAGGAGCCCACAGGCGCCTGCCTACTCGGCAGCTTTCTCTGGCAAACGGCAGGCACGCTGCGCCCACCACATCCACTCGAGTTCGCTGTCAGCGATTCGCAGAAAGGAAGTCTTGACGCAGAATGGGAGTGATATTTCGTAACTTTCCATTCTGTACCCAATCTCCATGAGTAGAGAGATGTGCTGTTCTTCACAGCCATACTACCCTATCCTTTCCTTCAAGGCAAACACGATCGAGAGATACACGCTAGATAATACTTTTCGCAAAAAGTGCAGGTATCCTCCGAGTCTCGGCCTTCCGAGGCGAGGTCGAGGTCGAGGGCCATCGCTGGGTATCCAAAGCAACATAACTCGCTATGATAAGTGTAACAAGTTCAATCAGCTCGCCGGGCCTGCCAGTCACACTGCTGTGGCGCAGCCTCGAAAAACTGGACTGCGTGATCTTCGACGCAGATCTACGGTGGCATCACGCGACTAACCTTGATAGCCACCGTAGCCGCGACCGAATGGAGCCTGGGCAGATGCTTGATGCATACTGTAGCCACCTGAGCTCTGCGGGTTGAACCCACCGGCACTCGGCGGCATCTGAGCGCCTGGCCAGCCTGGTGCGCCAGGGTGCATTCCGGAAGGCGTCATACCTGGTTGCTGCCAGCCAGCGGAGCTAGGTTGCTGGAACCCAGCAGGCGTAGCAGCTGCGTAGACATTAGCAACACTCGATGTGAGAAGAGGCCATCAGACCATCGAAGACAAACCTTGCGGAGACATGGCGCCGGGCTGACCGTACTGCGGGAAGAACGGCTGGGGCGATGCTGAAGGGAACGCTGAACCAGGTGTAGCGGTTGCCGGTGAGAATCCATCGAACTGGCCGGTTGGTGGACGATCCTTGCCCCACTAGACATCTATCAGCCACGTTCCAATCGAGAGCATTGGAGACAACTTACGCTGCACTTCAGTGGACGGCCATTGACCTGGTAGCCGCTGAGCTGGCAGATGGCGTTGGCGGCGTTCTCGTGCGTATCCATCTTGATGAAAGCGAAGCCACGATCAGATTGAAAGCGCGTCTCGGTCACGTAGCCGAAGTTCTGGAAGAGAGGGACGAGGTCGTTCTGAGTCGTGTATGGCGTAAGATTGCCGACGTAGACCGTGGTCTGCCACTGTGGCGTCTGCGCAACGATCATCTCGTAGGACTGGGTGCCCTGAGTGGGGAATTGGTGGTGTCCGTATGGCGTAGTTGGCGTCAGACCCATCTGAGCCATCGCCTGCTGCTGGGAGAACGACGGTTGTCCTTTCTGGTTCGCCCAGTTGCAGCGGATGGCGCGAGAGCCTAGCCACTCGCCGTCCATCGAGCTCAGTGCCTTTTCAGCTTCGCCGCGGTCTCTAAACGCAGCGAAGCCATAGCCACGCGAGCGACCGGTCTTCATGTCCCACATCACACGTGCCTCCGAGACGTTGCCAAATGCAGAGAATGCCTGCAAGAGAACTTCATCGTTGACCTCGTTCGATAGATCGCCAACGAAGATGTGGAAGTGGTTCGAGGTGTCCTCCTTTGCTGATGTGTTCGACTGATATGCCCAATTGACGCGGATCTCTTGCTGGTGCACGCGCCGTCCATTCAAGGTCTGCATAGCTCTTTCTGCGGCGCCTGGGTCATCGTACTCTACGAAGCCGTAGTTGTAGCCCTTGGATTGAAACTACAGCTGTCAGTGGAGCTCGAAATGGTGAAGTGGCTGATGCGCAAGAGACGGGTGGCGAGCGGACAAGCAGCCAATGCGCACTGTCACGATGGGAGCTTCCCGCAGGCAGCCGCATGCTGCGTCTGATCGCCGCATCCGGTTTCACGCGCAGGATGGACTCACATTTTTGTCTGGGATGATCTTGACGCTCTGCACGTGCCCAGTCGTCTCGAAGATCTGCTTCAACACATCTTCCGTGACGCGGGGATCGAGCCCTCCCACGTACAGCGCTCTTTTGTTCGGCTCGGGCGCAGCGCGTCGGACCTGTCCTCCTGCGCTGGTCGGGGAGAGGATGTCGGTGAGCTCGGTCGGCACAGGGTTGTGGTTTTGCGGGATGTTGACGTTCAGCGATGGAACCGGTGGTGGAGGCATATGGCTGCCGGAGCCATTCTGATAGCCCTGCGTGCCTGGCGCGGCACCCGTGGTTGGTGGGGTCGGGAGAGCATACTCGCCGCCAGTCGTGTTGTCGGCCATTGCGAAGACAGCGCGAAGGGATAGGAGATGGGAGGATGAACTGGAGGATGCAACAGCCGCAAGCGCAGATGTGTGAGTGCAGGAAGCTGAGCTGGAGCTGTTAGGCGCCGAGCGAGAACATCCAAGGAAATCGGTGGTATTGGGGGGTGGGAAGACGCACAAGGAGACACGAATAGGTAGAAGAAGCGGGTCTCGCGTGCTGGATGAGAGCAGACGAGGCGTGGAAATCAACACCTACGACACACGGTCTGTCCGGGTGGAGAAGGCGCTGCTGCTGCTGCTGCTGATGCTGGCGGTTGTCGGGAGGGGACAGCGATCCGCCAGTGTCGTTATCGAGGAGCGAGTCCAGGTGAATGCCCAAGTCTGATGGGGAAGCCGACAGCAACAAATCAACCGACAAAGGGAACGAACAAACAACTGAAAGCACAGACAAGCTGCGTGAGATGCTGGAGTGAGAGGTGAGACGAGCTGAGATCGAAATGCCCTTTCCCTCGACAGACGAGCTCCTGCTTTCTGCGGCACGCGGCGCCTTCCGCGTCAATCCCTGCATACCCGCTTCGGCATCACACTAGCGTACCAATGGTTTACTCGTGATTCTACATACCACATCTCTCTCATGACTTCAAGCTTTCATTCTTGACTTCACTTGTCACCTTTTCGACTGAAAGGGCTATCAACAGACACGCACTTCCACTAGCTGGCTGATCAACGTCTCAATTTTTCTCAACCTGCCTCGCCATTATACCACGCAATGGTCACAGATGACCAGAGCGCCGCGCTGAATCAGCTGCAGGCAAACGTCAATCTCGTGGTACGTGACTGCCTGACAAGCTCCAAGACTTGAATGACTTCTGATGATGCCTAGCTCGAGCAGTCTGGTCGCGTGTTCGCCGCGATGAGCGCGGATTCGAGCAAGAGTCCAACGGCCCAAATAACCAAGCTGAAGCAGGTGGTCTCGAAAGCATACGGCGACTTCAACGATGCACTCGACACCCTGGAAGCGAAGCTCGTACGCCGCCCCTTGATCATGCATCACGAAATCAGCTAATCTAGTGTCATCAGCAATTTGCGCAGTCAGTCATGCGACGCGACCTGGCACTGTGGCGTGAACGCGCAGGGCTCGAAACTCAACCTACGGACGAACAGCAGCGTGCGCAATCGCCAGAGAGCGGTTTGCAGGTAGCAGTCGTATCGAGCCAGGACCTGCTCACTGCTGAAAGCGACACTGCTCATCATGACATTCCTGCCGCTGCATCTGACGATGTTCCCATGGAAGACTCCAACCCGGAACAGCAGCACACCACACCAGAGCAGTCCAAGCTAGCCGTGGACATGGCAGAAGAGCCCGCCTCTATCAGTAATGGGACACCAGCTGCCATCGTCGAAACGACTGTTGAGACCCAGGCTCAACCAGATCCTGTCACTCAAAGTCCCACGCAGTCAACCAGTCCCGACGCCAAGAAATTTGAGTCTACGCTTCAGGTCGACACCAAATTAGACGCCACCGACCTTGGCAAGTCTACTGAAGAAGACAAGGCGCCCGACACTGCCAAAGAAAGCGTCAACAATGATCTCGACTCCCTGTTTGGTGGCGGAGGAGACAACACCAACGACGCCAACAACGAGTTCAACTTTGACGAGAACGCAGATGGTGATTTGGGCTTCAGCGACTTTACACACTTCAACACAGACAATGGCGATAACGATAACATTTCATCGCTCCTGCCGGGTCTTGAAGACTACGCCAACACACAGACCAACAACAATGCTCCCCATGCAGAGCTCGATCTCAACTCGTTCTTCAACACCGACGGCAATGACCAGAACAACAGCAGCACTAACAACAACAACGTAAGTCGAGCCTTCACGTCTACAGCAGCGTGAATATTTTGTCTGCACAAGCGTACTCCTTGCCAGCTCCGCCTGCGCAGCACTACCACATCATCGTCCGCCAGCCTCTCCTTCCTTCGTTGCACACTATCGAACTCTCATCTGCGAACTCCTCGCCCTCAGCGGCATTTCAAGGCACGCCAACTAACATCACGAAAACAGTCCACTCAACGCGACGACAACACCGCCGACCAACAGGATACCACATTCGACGACCTCATGGATCTCAATTTCGACGGGCAAGGCATGGACGACGCGAACAATACCGCAGATCTCGACTTTGACTCTCTATTCAATTAGGAATTTGCGAGGGTCGAGGCTGTGCTGCAAGAGGGAACTTGCCTCTTCACGCAAGTTGGCGAATCGCTTGGACGAGATGCTCAGGTGTTATCGTTGTAGTTTGATCCAGCCAAACTGGGGTTTTGCTTGCCTCTATCACTCGTATCTCATGTTACGTTAAACCATAGCTGATTGGCTCTGATACACCCTTCACGAACCAGACACTTCAACTCTGCATTCCATATCTTCTTTTTGTTTTCATTCGTCTCAATGTCCAAGTCTTCCGTATCCTGCTCTTAGCTTGCATTCCTCCATTCCTCGTTTCCCAACCCGTCTAAATCTCACCAATGTCCGAATTTCTCCATCGTGTACGATCCAGTCGTACGTGCGTGCTATGTAGTGTCATGTCATGTCCAAGCAAGAGAGTGTGTGGTTGTCGTGTCGGGCCGTATCGTATCGTTCGTAGCGTATCGTTCGTAGCGTATCACATCGTATCGTATCGTAGCGTAGCGTCGCGTATTGTAGCGTATCGTAGCTCGTGCGACGTGCAAGCCTGCACAGCTGTATATCGAGAGAGACAGATGAAGTGATGAATCGAGACAAGCTGCCCTCGGTTCGATGCAGTCGTAGCGCTGCCCTGCAGGAGCCATGCGCTGATAGAATCATAGCACAAAGTGCTGTTTGTAGAGCGCTTCGAAGCGCTGGGATGGTGTGATGTGATGTGATGTGTTTTTGATGCTGCTGAAGCTGGCGTGTTTTTGATGCTGATGTTGTGATGGGTAGATAGCAAAGAGCTGGGGATGAAAGTCATGTCTGATGGTCGTCAAAAGGTGAGAAAGGAAAGTCGTAGCTCGGCCTCGAAGGGCGCAGAATGTGTGTGTGTGTGTCGGGCACGCTTCACTGCTCCTGCATCTGCTCCTCGTCGACTGGGACGTCGCGATCGTCAACGTCTACGACCCCGAAACCGGGGCGAACGGCCATGAGCTTTGGCAGCTTCTCGGTAGATGTGCAGGGGCGGGATGTCATGATTTCCGCGAGTGCTTCGGTGTATGGAATAGGCAGATCGCCTTCGAAGTGGGCGCTCTCCAGGCCACGAATGCCGGTCAGCAGCTTCAGTCTCGAAGCGACGACGCGGTCTGGGTAGATGGATCGCGGCGTGATCATGAAGCTGCATTTCATCGCATCGGTCCAGCGGAGATTAAAGTGCTTGAGGTTCTCGCTGGCAGCGAGAATGGTAGTGAAGCGCTCGTCAATGTTGAAGACCCACATCCAGGCTTGCAGGTCGAGGTTGATGGTCGTGACGTGCTTCAGGGTGTTGCGCGAGATGAAGCCCAAGATGCTCGGAATCTTGGTCTGCTCCCTGAAGCTGTCGTCAAATGGCAGAACCAGATTCAGTGGCTTGTTGTGCAGCACCTGAGTCGCCTCGGCGCTGATCTGCTTGTTGAGGAGCAGGATGGTTGGTGTGGTGCGCTCAGGAAAGGTGAATTTCTCGGCTTTGTCAGTCCAGCTTGCGAGAGTGCGACGCAGCATTGTCGAGGCGTCTGACCAGTCGAGACTGTGCTTGTAGATCATGTCACGGAGCTCTCGGGGCAGGTTGAGGAAGCCAAGGAAGGGCCTCTCCATACGCTTCTTGAGTCCAGCCGCCTCACCGACGTTCAAGCCACGCATGACGACCTCGCCAATGCCACGGATCCGACTCAGCGCTTTGAGTGCTTTGGACATCTGGTCGACAAAGCCGCACTTGAAGCGATCGTGATGGCAGCGAGTCATGTGTTCGATCAATTTTGGGTCGTCGAAAGCGACTGTCAGCTTCTTCAGCTTGTGTCCTCCTGGCGAGCTGAGAAGTTCACCAAGCTGCTCCATGAGATTCATGTAACCGAGCCAGCCGACGGGAAGGGTGCTTTTCTCGGCCATCGGATGGCCAATGTCTGTGATTTCAAGCGTTGCCACTTGACGGAGGATGTTTTCAGAGATAACTTCACGTAGATTGTACTTGAGGAGGCCGTGGTGGAAGCTGACACTGGTGGAGGTCAGTCTCATTCTCATGGTGGCATTCTCATTCTTCGGAACAGCGAGTATAACTCACCCTTGCTTCTGCAGAAGGTACAAAGCTTCTTGAGAGATCTGCTTGTTGATCAAGAAGATTGTGGGCGTGGTTTTGCGGACTGCGAGTGGCAGTCGGCGGATGTTTGAGGGGACTTCAAACTGGAGTCTCGCGTAGGCGGTGTCGAAAAAGTTGTTCAGAGTAGACACATCGCTTGCTTTGGTGTACACCAAGTTGCGCAATTCGGCCGGCAGCAACAGGAACGGGAAGACGCGTTTGACTTGCTCGACCTGGCCTCGCGTGACACGGCGCCTATTTGCGAAGAGCTCGGCGGAACTCTCGCGGTCCTGTGGAGACAAGTCAGTGGAGATGGTAGGATGTATGCTGTTGAAACGACTTGCCATTTTAGCAATGGAAGTCAACTGAAGCTGTGGTGTTGTTTGCTTCGGCGCTGCTTGGATTGGTGCTGGAGCCGTATGTGCTCGAGATGTCGTGACTTATGGCTGGCCTGTCTGATGATTGGATGTGCTGTTGGTTGGTATGGGTGAGAAAGGACATTGGTGTGATATATGTAGAAAAGATTCGATACGCCACAGACAGCGCTAAGGGTATTCACGTGTTAGTAGCGGCGACCTTGCTGGCCAGCCTCCTCAGGCGGCGGTGGGAAAAATGGGTGGTGGAGGAGTGTTTGCTGGGTATGAACAGGATCTGGACAGTGAGGTGTCCCAGCCACCCCGTGCTCTTCAAATGCATAGGGTGAACAATAGGCCGCGGCGGGCTTATTGATGCACTTTCGATAGGAGGTACGTCAAATCCTGACGTGCTGTGATGGCCTATTGTGGCGTATGTCGGGTCGACCAGACGCTATTGTGTTCGCCGTTCCCAGCGACCCTGAACAGCGCTCCCACGCCGTCCTTCACATCGTCTGCTGCAGCCCGCAGTCCACCTGAAAAAGCGACAGGTGCAGTGCTTAACGTGCATTAGCTGGTTTCATAGCTTCGAAGCTGCTGAGTGACCTTTGCGGTAGGAGCGGAACGAGTACCAGTCACGCAGGGGGTCGACCTCATTCACCCAGGTCTGATATATGTCCTTTGCGGTGTTGGCATTTTGGGCGAGCAACATGCGATGGTAGACGTGCAGCTGCTCCATGAAGCCCTAGAGATGTCGCCGGAACATCAGCATAAGCCTCACACACTCCTTTGCAGTGCCAGAGCGCGACTTATTCACGATCGCCACGTAGTTGCAACGACTTGAAGAAGTGGTGGAATGTTCGACACTCACCGGATTAGGGTCACAGACGCCACGCCCTTCTCGAAGCTGTTCAAGTGCTTCCTCGGGAGAAGAGCCGTACTTCCACATCAGATAAGCGATGACCACGGTCGCGGACCTGCTCTTTCCCATGGCGCAATGCACAAAGACGGCGCCGCCCTTGCTCAAAGCCGCATCTATGAAGTCGGTCGTCATCTGCAGATGCTGCAGAATATTCTCGTTCGGGTCGTCATCCAGTTTGATGTGAATACGATCATACGACTGTAGATATTCGCCCTGGAAAATGTCGTAGTCCAGGACGCTGATGACATGCGTAATCTTAGACTGTCGGAAGAGTGGCTGCTGAGAATGAAGTGCAGCGTACCCGCCGATCCAGAGACCGCCGCCATCTGTTCGCGGGACTCTATCAAGCCAGCCCATTGCCTAAGCCGCAGACAAGTCTGAAAAGATGAGATGCTTTAGCAAAGCGAGAGGATGGAGGCAACGCGTGAAGTTGGGAAGTTTTGTCATCAGAATCCACACCTCGGCCTAGTTCTAGTCTGCTCGGCATCTCACTTCGAGATGTCTGGCCTCACTGGACACAGCTCTCCACTGCTGAGTGAGGTTGGGGTGAACAGACCAAAGCAGACAGGATCTCTCGTCCTCGAAAATGGCACGCCTAAAGGTAAGACATCTCTCGCGAGCTCGCGAGGAACCGAGAGTCACGATCGTACAGGAAGACGCACAGTCATCGCACATCTCTTCGCCCTCACAGGATGTATATACAGCTAGTTCTCCTATCTACATCGTCCATCGGACGCGTCCTGGTAGCTCAGCAATAGAGTACCTGCCATCATTCATTGGGCCATGCTGCCCACCTCATAAGAATGTCCTGCCAAAGTCCGCTCAGGATGGGGTATACCGCCAGCGCCACGCTAAACATCAAACAAAAAGTACCGAAACAGCGCATCAGCTTTTTTAGCCGCCATTCGATAGAGTATGGCAGTGATCATGCACCGGAGAATCCCTGCTCGAGTTGGGGTCGGAACCAGAATTTCGAATTGCACCTGTCGCGACGGGTGGAGTGCTCGCCTGGGGCGTGCGTCGTGGAGGAGCTGGCACTACTATGGTGCCTGCGTGCCGCCCATGGACTGGACTGATATCGTCTGCTCTGGGCGGCCCATTCCTGCTGCTTGATGCCTGCTCGGACGGTAAGCGTCGTGCAGCAGTTGCATTGTCGTGCGATCGCTCTGCATGTGCATCCTCCTGCGTATGTCGAAGAGGGAACCGGAAGGTTTGGCTGTTCGCAGTGAGTGTCGTCGAGCCCGTATCGTGGGAGTCATGCGAGCCTGGCGGCTCTTGCTCGTACACAGCCTGTAGAGGCGTTGTCGCAAGCGTTCGCTCAGCTGGACTCCACGTGCGATTGCTGCCTCGAGGCTGCGCTGGAATAATCGTGACGGGCAAGTCTGGCTCTTGTCGACGTTCCGTCTTCTCACGAACCTTGTCGCCAGCTTCTGACGCGATGTGCCCCAGCTTGCCGCGAACGTCCCAGCGCGAAGGCTCTTTCCCAGGTGTCGGCACTCTCTGACCGGCCGCCTGCCGCGCCCTCTGCACCTCTGTCGGTGGTGAAGTCCGCTTCCGCTTGAAAGGGTTCGGCACTGCATTCCATAGCCTGTTGCCGCGCTGGATGTTTGGCTGAACATCCTCGTCAACGTCCATGGCTTCCTTTTCGGACATCTCTCGGTTGCTTGTCCTCCGGCGTTGAGCCGCTGGGCGAGCCGTAGTACTCCGATTGGTATTCGCTCTCCTTCGGATCGGCTGGGGCACATCTGCTATAGGGTGGTATCGCACCACGTAAACAGTACTTGCGGCACTTGTCGTGTCTGTCCGGCTTATAGGACTAGCCACTTGAGGTGGTGGTGTCGGACCTCCCAAGATCGCCGACTCAGGGTGAGTGTGCATGCCAGTGGCGCCGTCTCCAGACTTGAAGTTGTCCGCACTGTTCGGCAGCGAGGCAGAATGCGCCCGTCCCAACGGAAAGTGTGATGGTGACTGCTGGTGCCTCGAGCGGAATCGTTGGGTGACTGCCCCGATGCCATGACCGCGTTCCACCATGCTGGAGGTATTGCCCCCGCCGTTGGCTGGGTCGTCATCCCTACGTCTGCGGAAATTGCGCCTCAGATTTCGGCTCTCAGTCCAGGCGGCGTCTTCTTCAGGGATCACGTCCAACATCTCGTCCCCGTCAAACACCTCCCTGCCCAAAATGCCGTCCTTTTTGTCGTCTCTCTCCAACGCCTCGATACGCTCTACCCACTCCCATACGATTACACTCGCCGCTGCTGCGCCGACCCACCGGAAATAGTCTCCCCAGCCCGCCACATCCTGATTGGAGACGTCGGTGATGAAAAATACCACAGGCGTCAGGATCGATACTACTGATAGTATTGCCACCAAAAGTATATTCCGCATCTTCGGATGGTAGAACGCGTAGCGTCGTTTCGTCATTGAATAGTATAGCACCCATGCCGCGTAAAGCAGTCCCAGTGCCAGTTCGAACAAATATGACAGTGCCGGTATTGCGTCCACTATATTTCGTCCCTGGAGTGCGCTGTTGATTAGAAATGAGTTGAGACACGAAAATATGGTGTCAAAGATGATCAACACAAATCCGATCCATTTGATCAGCACCTTTTCTCGATGCCGTGGAAAGAGTCGTATGAGCGTCTGTACCTGCGCCAGCCAGAGGAATATGTCCGATATCACGCGCGTTATGCGTATCTCCAACGAGCCCAGGACTTCTTTTCGTAGTAGATTCGCGTCGGAGAAGCCCATGCCATATTGATTCTCTGCAACTTCCAACGTGTCGGCCGTCGCAATGGTGAGTGAAATTGCGACGGCCAGCGCTGCAATCTTCTGTAACCACGGGCGCGATCCAGTGCCAGTGACGCCCAAAACCCCTCCGTTTGCGCCCCCAATGATGCCGTGCCCATTGCTGAACGCCGGTGCTCCCGGTGCGCCGAAGAATCCCGTCCTCGGGGTGATGGTGAGCATGACTACCAGGACCCACGCTATCACCGTCGCGGCGCTTACCACGTACACCATGGGAATTGTGGAGGCATAGAACGGGTCTCGCAGATGGTCTACTGTGAAGACATCGCCCGCCCGCACGCCCGTGCACTCGGGCTGGAAGATGACATCGGTCGTGAGGGTGATGACCGTGTCGTCGGCCAGCGACAGCACGCCGTTCGAGGGCAGCGTGAACGGCGTGCAGTGTGCGTGGCCGTCGGTCGTCGTCGCCGTGGGCAGATTCCACAGCTGGCGCGGTCGTATATGCGCTCCACCTTGAAACATCGCTCGAGTCGTGCCTTCGGTGGTGAAGTAGCGCGCAGTCTCGGCTTGGCGGCCTCGGTCCTCTCAGGGAGGCCACATGTGGAATGGCGGAGGAGTCGTGTCGGCCGTGGCGAGCGTCAAAGTGTCGTGTCGATGGTAGTATATCACAGCGCGTAGAGAGGGAAGGCGCGGTGCTGGCCAGCGTCGGGAAGTCGCAGCGGCAGTAGTGTAGAACTATTGTTGCGACGGAGGTGTTGAGGGCGAGGATTGGAGGAACGCCTCTTCTGGGCCAGCGCTAGTTGCACCAGGGTCTCACACTCTCGAATAAGCTTTTGGAACAAGATGCTTCGGGACCGGTTGATGCCGGCGGGCCATATCATCATCACATTGAGATGCACAGTAGTACAACAAGACTCTGTTATACACGCAGCATCCCATGGCAGGATCACTGCCTGTCGTCATCATCTCTATCTCATCTTCGAGCTCTTCACAGCCATGCACCGTGGTAAAGAGTTGTCCAGCTGCTCGTCTCCCAGGACCCATGAGACGCGTTCCCAACCAGCCAGCATCCTGGGCCGGTATTAATGATTCTACTGGAGCATGTTTACTGAACACACAGCTGGCCCGAAATCATTCACGTTTGGTCATCTGCATCGATACCCATCTCATCCGATGTTCCGACGCATCTTCTTTAGACTGGAAATTGCAGAAGCCAGCCGGCTACAATTATCGGTCGGCTATTGAGCAGAGGCTAGACTGTTCCACAAAGTGCTTGCGATCCGATGTCTGTGACACGACACGCTTTCAATTCGCTGCGGCAAGCATCACCAAATCTACATTAAAAAGCCGGTCAGTCATGCCTCGGGAGTCCGGACGCAGACGAGCAGACGTATGGCTCCCGCGTGAAGAACATCTTCTCCTTGGACAGTTCTACACCTTTACAACCAGAACCCGCTGTTTCAAAACATGACCCACTTGGCATGACTTGGCCTAACATGGGTTATGGCAACACGTGTCAATTGAGGGCTCTACTGCGCGATTTATGGACCTTC
>JAFJTQ020000098.1:0-64866 GCA_022559915.2 Septoria petroselini
GCGGGTATACGTAATTTACTTACGTATCCTCTAGGTTTAGGTAGGCGTTTAGGTAGGCTTCTAGCCTCCTATATATATTATAGGCTATACCCGTAATAACCTACTAGCTATTAACTTTAGGAGTAGGAAGTACGCTATATAGGAAACTATTATAGAACTAGAGCTAACTTATAGATTATCCGTATTATAAGTATCCGGCTAGTATCTAAGTAAGCCGAGCGATAAAGTTAGGGGATTAAATTTAGGCAAAACTTAAGAATAGGGTTCTAATAAGTATAGAGCTCCTAGAGTTAAAACGGTCCCTAAAACGATCGAGGAGTAAGGTTAAAAAGGCTAGTAGAGGGAAGTAGCTCGAGGTAGGCGATAATTATAAGTAAAAGGAGGGTTTAATACGCTAATATTAATGCCTAGGTAAGAATTAATAATAAGCGCTAGAATCTATAATAGTATTAAGTAAAATTTAGCTCGACTAGACTAATCTCCTAGAGATAGAGAGCTTACTTATACTATTATATACGCTTAAAGCGCCTAATTTAAGACCCGTCTTCCTCTACTATAAACTCTACTTCCTATATAGGCTAACGAAACTCTTTATTTCCTTAAAGGCTTATCTTATTAACTTTACTATCTCCTACTATTAAGGCTAGGGATATATATAGAGCTTCTATACGTTTACGGCCTCGATCTATTTAGTTACTACGACGAATAGCCCTTATACTATAGCGAGGATCGTTATAAAGTTATCGTATTATTTCGCTATAATATCCTACTATAGCTCTTCCTTCTTAAGCCGGAGCGCGGCGATAGAGACTATATTATCTATATCTAGGGGCGCCTTCGTACTAGTCGCTATATACTCGAAGTTCGTTACTACTAGACGCTTGCTTACGATATACTCGAAGGTTACGAGAGTAGCGTCGTATACCGTATCTTCTTTAACGAGAGTAGACGAGCTAGCGCGTAGAGCTATTATCCTCCGAGAAATTAGACTATTTAGGAAGATATAAGATCTATAACTACTTCCTACGCTACGGTAGTATTTTATATAATAAGAGCCTTCCTCTAGTACGGTATATATAGCGGCGGCTAGACGACTATAGTCCGTTCTACTATGCCTATATCTAATCTTT
The DNA here is from genome assembly GCA_022559915.2 of Septoria petroselini. NCBI lineage: Eukaryota > Fungi > Ascomycota > Dothideomycetes > Mycosphaerellales > Mycosphaerellaceae > Septoria > Septoria petroselini. The sequence continues at coordinate 1,131 of JAFJTQ020000098.1, forward strand.
TACTACCTACGCTTCTACGCCTTAAATTGTCTCGGTCCTTCGCGCCTAAGTTATAAAGACCGCCTCGCTCGTAATACGGTAATCGTATTACATATCTCGTTTATCGTAATAATCTTACTAGTATCGCCGATATCGCCGATAATAGGATAGGTAGAAGCTATAATAAAAATAATAAAAATAATAACGAGATTATTAGCGACGACGATATTAGACTAGCGCTAGCGACGAGACCGGAATCGAAGACGAAAGCATATTATTAAGGGTAGGGTTAGCGGCGTAGTTATCTTCTCGACGGGGAGACGGCCTTCTCCTCTCTAGCCTTACCTTAGAACTAATTCTAATACGTAGAGGTCGACTATATTAGAGTATACCGATTGCTATTAAAGTAACTATAAGAGTACTACTAGGTTAATTTGACCCTAAAGCTCTTAATACTATCGTCGTTTTTACTACTATTATCTTAGTTCTAAATCTCGCGTTTTAAAGCTAGCTTCGCGCTAGGTTTTCTCCTCTCCCCTTTAGTTTCTTTTAATTTAACGCCTTTAAGGTCTTAAGGTCTCTACTAGTACTCGTTTCCCGCCTTATAGTACTCCTTTTTACGTATTACGTAGTAGCTATCTAGGCCCTAGGGCGTAGATAGTACCTAGAGAAGCATAGACCCTACCTAGAGGAGCTTAGACTCCGTCTAGAGATACTTTAAGTTAGGAAACGCAACCTAGTATATAGAGTGCCCTAGAAAAGCTTAGACCTCCCCTAGAGGAGGTCGGATTATCCCTAGAGAAACCTATAAAGCCTACTTAAAGGAAAGCGAAATTCTAGATAGGCTTATAAAAGAATATACGATATATTAAGATATTCCGGCTAATTAGAGTAACTATAAGAATACTACTAGGCTAATACTATTACTAGCTTATCTCCCTAAATCTCTCTATTATCGTCGTCCCTACTACCTACTATCTTCTTTATTTTAAATCCCGCGTAGTAAGACTACTATCTATTCTCCTCTTTTCTAAAATGTCTTTAAACGCCCTTAAGGGTAGCTTATTAAGACCCGAGACGCGAACTTATCTTTAAATTATCGTATTACCGTATAGTTGCTTACTAGTAGTAGGTAATAAAGAGTAGCGATATATATTACCCGGGAAGCTCTATATTTATCTCCCTACGGTCTGTTCTGTCCTAAGCGCTAAGACAGGTGTAGATTCTATAAGCTTAGGACACGCGTACTTTGTCGAAGGACATATCCCTTAATGTTCTTTAGGCACTTAGTACGGTCGATACTGCTCCCTTCCTAAAACATTAGAGGCGAGTACTGGCCGATTGTTCATGTAGACTAAGATTAGCTAGCATGCGTAGTTCGTACTAAGAAGAGCTTGTGTGCCTGTTACATAATCGGCAAATCGTATCGAAACGGAGAGATTATAAGAATTCCGCGTGTCGTAGCTTCCTAAAGGAAGTTTCCCCCTCGGAACGCACTAGAGATCCCAGTTACCTATACCATCCTAACGCTATTGGCCAGGGTTTTGGATTGAGACATTAATGTCCAACCATTCGACGGAAAGCATGACCCCTTTGATTAAGCTGAATATAAGCATACAATATAATGGATTTCACTTGTAGGAGAGGATCTAGACTCTTATGAGGATACGGCTACCCCCTGTTATCTTTCGGGACATACTAAGGCGGACTTGTTACCAAGACTACGACCTCCCCCTGCAACTCGCCTTGCTTGGACTCCAGACAGATAAGCCGACGAGAATAACACAAAGATAACCAATGAGTCACGATGTAGGACGTGCCGATCAGCTGTAGTAGCCTTTAAGTCTAGCATCTGAGCGGGTTCGCTGGCGATCTCTTGGTGCATGAACATATGTCGACGACGTTGGCCAGTTCACGAAGCTAATGGAGAACATTTGATCAGGGCCATCTACATGTGGTTCTCGCCTGTCGCCATGGCCCTCTATCTGACGGTGCGTGGCGTTGGAAGCTTGAATCAAGGCTGCATGGACCAATCTAGCAGCCTAACGCTTCGAGCGTGCCTGAGCATAGTTGTTCTAGCTCGATTTTCAGTGATACCGAACAGACACGGTAACGGAGTGCGAAGCCTCTACACTCAACGGTCCGGACGTCCTCGGCCGCCTTCCATCCTTTGGCGGCGATGATGCGCTGAGCTACAATGACCCCATGATATGGAGAATAAGCTCTTATCCCCCGTTCTCCTAGTGATCGAAGCTTGGGAAGTTATGATGTATAAAGGCAACTGCCTGCTTCTTAGTGCATTCTGCTACCACGTGCAATGCTGATGCTTCCCACTTGTACATTTATGTCTAGAAGCTGACGTCGCATCGGTTTTTGGAGGTTTCGATGCCATTGGGCACCTTGAGAGTAAACGACGTCGTATAGGTCGAGTCGAGAGAGGTGGCGTGTAAGATGCGATAGAGACCCGGTCGCAGAAGCAGTATCGGGGCCTGCAAGTGAGCAGTCGCAGTGTAAATAAGTCGTTATTGTTAGAACTTCGGAACTGCAGCGCAACTGCCACGAACCAAGTGGCGACGCCAAGCCTAGAGGCTGAGGCTTCGATCAAGTGGAGATGCTGGCTTCTCGTTGGTGCCGACGCCAATTGATCATTTTCAAGCGAGTCTTAAATAGTGATTATGCCTAAATGTGGCCGTTGTGCCCGTACTAGATCGTGATCGGTATTAAGGGTCTCGTACCTAGAGGTTGGTAGGCAGAGTTGTCCTCGTCCGAGTCTTCTGTTTATAGCGACGGCACGATGATAATTATAGGGTCCCAGTACTAGTCATTTCGATAATCACCTTCTTAGTATTAAGGAGGGCCGCGGGGATAGGCTGGGTAAGTAGTTTGCTAAACAAGGGGCGAGCAAATCTTTTGCCCTACCCGTGGGCACTTCGGTACTAAAAGGGGGTACCCAAGCACATAGTCGAAGGACATCTTCTCATTCCTATATACCTTAAACGACATACCCCAAAGTTGAACGATACCTTATACTTCGAACAAAATCCTCTACTTTGAACTATGCCATATACTTCGGAAAATTCAAACGGAACCTTATCTCTCGAACAATTCCTTGTCTTTCGCACATTTAGCTCATATCTTAAACAATCCCTTACACTTTATACAAATGTGTGCAGACACGTCGTACGATACCCAACTCTGTGCATTTAGGATCTTTCTAATTAACCTAGTTACTACCGGTATATAAAGTGCTCGTGTCGCATGCTAGACAAGGGCACCAAGATACTCCATCTTCGAGCAGTTATCTATAGATCTTTGCTTTAGATTACGCGTATGCCTTGGCCTACGAGGAACGACGACGCAAAGCTGGATTCTAGTAGAGTGCAGCGCCTCTCTACTTGCCCTTTTCGTCTTTTAACAAGACGATCCTTGAACGAGAAGAAGATCGAGGGGGCAAGCAATACCCGAACCGTTGCCTCTAGCGAGCGAGCTGTTGACTATCTAACGTGATTGCGTTGGCTCCTCCCGTCGGAGAGACTCGCTAAGTTGTTAGTCACCTGTACTAGTAGAGGTCATAATATATGTCTCCGATTTATTAGCAAGCGAGCTATATCTTCACATGTTTTCACATTACCGTAAAGCTTGGCCTTGACTCCGGGGGCTGCAGTATTGAAGTACGGTACTTTCCTGTAGTCGCCGAGGTCGATCAGTATGTTAGTGTCGAGCTTGCGCTGCTCCCGCACTTGCCTTAGTGCTTTCTTAAAGTCTTCTTAGGGCTGGATGTGCACCTCTTGCTTGCTTTATTGATTTCCGCCTATTAGGCAAATTGTCACCCTCAAATTCCTGATTGAGCATGTCACGTAGCTTGTCGTAGCAGAACTCTCTAGCAGCTCTAAGACTTGATCTTTTTGTTCGAACAAAGGGTGAGAAATCCTAAGACGGCTGCAGCGAGGTCTAGAACTCCTGTTGTCCTTACCTCGCAGAAGTAGACCACGATCTTGGGCTCTGTAGAGGCATGAATATGAGCGGCCCGCAAGTAATAAGACGAGCTAGGACAGTATGAGAAAGGTTCTTAGAGCTCTCAACTTCGTCTGCTTCTTCTATAAGAGAGGAAGGGGATACACTATAGCATTGCAATTTTAATAACAAGGATTTCAAGCTTACGGACAGGGGTGTTCGGTAACTAACATAATAAGGAAGATCTATGCCTTGTTAGCAGTACTTTACAAGCTCTGCAACAGCAATACCACAATAGAGTCTGCGCTAGAACTTAAGCACTAGGAGAAAGGGGTAAAATATATAAGCTGGCCGGAGGTAGGTAGAAGGCTAACGGAGCGTTTTGCGCAGTAAGCAATAGGCATTCGATCGCAGGCCTGCTTCTTTACTCCGAGATATGCATGAGAGGAGCTGAAGCTTACGCGTTCACACCTTCATACTGCTAATTGTCGACTCTGAAAGTCTACCGTCTAACGACAGCCCTAAGGAGGTGCTCCACGCATGACTCCACGCGCCGCCCTTCGCACGACCAGCGTCCCGTTATAGTAGTGAGATTGTGTTCTTCGAAGGCTAAGGAGATAGAGCTCTATTGCTACTAGGAGTCTAGTGATGTCGCCTGTTTCTTCTTGCTAGGAAAGTCGCCTTCTTTAAAACTAATGCTAAGTCTGCCAGGTGCTTCTACGCATTCGAGCTATCTAACGTTACTTCTGCCATTGGATATCCGTGCCAAGTCTACTGCTGCTGCTAGCAGTGAACCTATACTATCGTTAGGCATGATTTGAGTTAGCAAGAAGGAGATACTGGAGCTGTTCGGGACTAGGAGGAACAGAGCTCGAGAGACAAACATACGGCAATCTAAGGCCAACGATGCAGTGTTCTTAAGGCTTGTTCGTCGTTTGATTAGCGTTTACTGCTACTGCTAGACAGGAACTTCCTGACTCTACTACTACTAGGAAAGGTGACGTGCGTGCCGATGACGGACACTACGGGAGTTTCGACAGCAGTCGGTACCCCTCTCTCTATTCGCCGTCTTCTCTAGACACTACAGCCTTCGGCTTTCTTTGGGACACGTCACCAGAGCTCAAGTCCCTATCTTCGCGTTGTCTTCTATACAGGCCGTCGCCATAAGGCTGTTGTGGCGCCATATATCTCCGGGGACCGATATAAGCAAAGTTGCAGAGGCTTTAATTAATACTACAGCGGGCTGATGCTGATGCTGTTAATGAATCATTCATCTGACTCTGCGGTCCCGAATGGTAGCAGAAGGGAGAGCCTTGGCAGTGATGAAGAGGACTCCGAGTCAAAAGCCGAAGCCCTACAGAGGAGGCAGTCCATCGGCCTCGAGCGAAGAGCCAGAATCCTGAAGATGGAGGAGAACAGCAATACGGAAGATACAAGCCGGCGGGCACGGGGGAACTCAAGAGTAGCTCTCCATGGCTTTGTTCAACACGGGTCATTCTCTTCGTCTTGAGAACCCAAGAAAAGGAATGCTTCCTGGCATGATGTCGTCAGTAGAGGCTAATAGTCATTGATCCATGCCGGAAAGAGGATTGTATGGTGCCAGCCATTCGCCAATCACACTACCTTGCAGTCCATATAGTGTTCGAATGAGCTCCTATCCTGCACTTGCGCCTTGCGAGCACTCCCTGCATTTTGAATTAGCTTGTTCGTCAGTGAAACTTGACGCTCTTTCGCGCTAGATCACGATGTTTGATAGAAGATCAGTGGTCGAGAAGTTCACCAACAGTTCCCCCACCCATCCGCCCGCCTGTGTTCCCCTCTGAACCAAGTATCTGGGGACTCCTTTGCTCGATCGAGTCGTCAGGTGTCGCCTAGGAGTCGTTTGAGCAGGGACAAAGTACGCCGAGCGCACCTGGTGTGTACATTCTCTTGCAACACCCCAAGCCCATCGATATCGCTCGATCTCTGCTTTTGTGCGTCTGAACGATCATATACAGTCACGACCGGTCGTCAGTCGGCATTCATCGCACTCGCCGGTGTTCGTCATGGTCTGCAGTCAGCGATCGGCACTAGGCTCTCGATGGTCCGGCGTAAGAGTAGACGTCTGTTCACGGCGCAGTCGTTCTTGATCTCATCACTGTCGATCGGCTCCAGCGTCAGGGTGCTGGAAGTGCTGGTGGCAGCGAAGCCGCGAGCAGCGTTTCCGGCGATTTCGGCAATGAGGGACGAAGAGGGAGGGTCGGGAAGTTGCGATTGACGGGGAGGTTATGGGGCCAACGGCGGAGTCGACGACAGCCTGGGCAAGCGACAAGCGGAATTTCGGTTGTCTAGAGTCTGAAGTATACATAGTAGCACATACTCAGACTCCTGCTTGTTTCTTGCGGCGCGGCGGCCGCTGCATCATCATCATGTCGTCGACGACTCGCCCGACGCTGTCCGGCAGCAGGTCAGCAGCGACTGGTGTAATGAGCGGTCAGGGAGGAGCATGGGCCATCGGAGGTCTGGCAAGCGCGTTTACGGGCGAGGCGCGTCGCGTTGTTCTGCAGAAGTCGTTGAGCGTCTCGACAATGTCATCTTTGCGCCTGTCGTCGTCGCGGGGGATCGTGTCAGTGGCATTCTTTGAATGTTGTAATGACAGACCGCCTTCAATCCCGCCTGATCGGACACTTCTCACCAACCACGCTATCCAGCTGTATGCATCCTCACGCAAACCGTCGCCCACTGGTGACACACTCACCAGGAATCTCGAATGGGTAGCCGACGACCTGGAAACTATGCCTCTGACGCGAGCCACCGCTACTGATTACGCAGGACTCACTTCGCTCGTACAGAATCAATGTCATAAAGATCAGTGTCTGCCCCAACATGCGCTCGCCATGATAGTACGTGAGAGCCTGCGATACTGCACTTGCATCTCGCTGCTGCCTTTCAACGGCAATTACCCGACCCGTTCCTGTCTTTGCATGCGATATTGATCGGGGCAGTAACGGGGGTATTTGGGGGCAGTGGGAAAAGTTCTCACCCTCCTGCCACAATGTTACATGGCAACGAGGAGCATGGGGGCAAGAATTGACGCCAAGACCAAGTGAAAAGTGCCCCAGAATCAGCACAGGAGACTCTGTTGTTGTAGGCAATCACTCGTACCCTTCCGAACAATGCCGAAGCAGAGCTGTGACTCGAGTATTTGATGCACCGCGACCAGACGGCACCCAAGAATTCCCTGCACGGTGCTCAGAAGTTCGCCGAGATACAGGCATCGCCCGCGAGTGGAACATGGACGACAACATGATCCAGCTCAGGTTGTCAGACTTCTTTGATGGGCACCTAGCATGGCAGGATCGATCCACAGCGCGAATCGAGTTGTTTCGCTGTCATCCCGGGCCACGCAACCTCCACGTCTGTCGCTTGTAGCTTCTAGCGCGAGGTTGCAGATGTGTTTATCGCGAAGGCGGATGAGTCGGCAGGGTGGGGAACTGCTGTAGGCCCCGGTTGAATTGAGGCGTAAGTAGGATCTGCTGTGGGCATTCGATCTCCGCTGTTCTGCGCCTCTCCTCGCACCAACATGATCGTAGTACGGAAGGAGAGGCGCTTCCCGGGTTGTGGGTAGCGGCGCTGCTGGTCCTGGCCATCATTGGATACGATGTCGCGCCCTCGTGGTACAGATCGTTGGGAAATTCCATCGTCTCTAGTCGTTCTCCTGCTGGAAGAATTAGCACCACTCAGAAGACCTCAGGATTCAGAGAAGTGTGCTGATAGTGAGCTTTAGTGCGCTAATGGGAAGACGATGATGACCGAGTGGACCAAGACTTGCCACCATGCCGGTCGATATGTAGGTCAAGTCGTCTAACGGCAACACATTGTGGTGGCAGCCTAGCATCATCATACTTTCTGATCAGGGCAACCCAGCTCCAGCTCTGATGCAGGTCTCCTCAAAGGCCATCCGAAAGGAGAATCAGCTCTCGACAAGCGACACTGGGCATTCCAGATGGCCGAAAAGACTACTTCTATCTGCGATCGAGGAGGTCACAGGTGATGAGTGGCGAGTGACAGTCGATTCGGAGTTCTGCGACGTCATCACTGTCAGAATACTGCCAGATGAAGTTGCTGACTAGATATAGCCTCACCTACTACAAGCAAGGTACGGTGCCTGACATGGTGAGCACTACGTCTCTGGTTTCATGGAGATCCGAAATTCGTGGACAGTAGTGACTCTGGGCTCATGGCGCGCGGCCCATTCGCCGGAGACTGCTGCCAGCCGTGTCGTCACTCAGCTGGGCATTGCTGATGAAACTGCCCAGTTGAAGTCGCTGGGACCAGCAGTGGACGAAGTGCACGGGTTTCGATCGTGGGAACGACCAACTTGGCTCGGTCGAACTCGCACGCCCATGTTCCTCAATTCGCCGACAGTCCCAATCACATTTCCATGTTAGACGGACGGTGTGTACTTCGTGCCCGACCCCGAGGTCCAACCACGAATTGAGGGTTGTCCAGAACCTGCTGCCCCGTATATGGTCCGCAGCGCTGATGGTCATATTGTTCAATCAGACGCCGAGTAGTGAGGCACTCTGAAACCTCATTGGCAACCTGCCTGTGAGCGCTGAAGTCATAACCGACATCTGATTGATGTTCTTGAACTTGTTCATCTGTTGGCTTGATCATATTTGAGGTGTCGATCACGTCTGGCTGTTTTACACCAGCTTAGTCTCGCGTATATGGGTCAGCTGAGGATTGTGGGCCTGATGGCCATGCTGTACGCTTCGGTGCTCCTTTGTCTCGTGATTGAAGGCGTCGGATACTATAACCTGCGGTAGAGTCTTCGGGATGCGAGCAGGTTCAGGACATCTGCGATTCGTTCGGAACCATCTTTCACTGACAGCGCAGACAGACCCGTAGTCGACTAGATCAGCGCACGGCTGGCTGACTGACTTGCTGGTAGTGATGCCTACCTTCGTCCATGCATTTGGACATATCATCCCCAGAAGGAACGCCGGTCTTCCGAGGACTGACGCTTCTGTCCATATCGAAGGTGATCTGTCCGGTGTGCTGGCGCATGGCGTCTCGCTCGTGATCGAGACTCGGCTGCGTGATGGCGAACATGACCGAGATGAGAAGGACGGAAGAATAGTATTTCCGCCTCCCCGCGCGGGCCGCAAACTTTCGTGTCGCGCGTGCGTTTCGTGTTTTTCGCTCCTGTTGTGCTGTTTGAACACGTCAATTCGCCATGGACGACTTGATGTTATGTGCAGTGACTGTGCTGTTGCTGGCGCAGGAGCAGGAACACGCCTTGCTGGAAAATTACCTTTCCGAGACGGAGGACGACCTTTCAGACACCGAGGACGACCTTTCACAGACGCAGTCGGAAGATAACGAGACGGAGGATGACGAGAGGGAGACGGAGGGTAAACAGTCGGAGGAGCAGTACCAAGAAGCAAGCGAGTGGACCGACTGTTCGCGTGGCGCGACGAAGAACGAGACGAGCCTGCTGCAGGCACACGACATGCGACACGCTACACATGACAAGAATCACCTCCCCAACTACCAAGAGCCCTCCGTCGGCGACCGCCGCGCCCGCACGTCGCCGAGTCAGTCATTGAGAGAACATGGATGGAACGCAGAAACACAGATGGTACGCAGACAGACACTGACATATCACGGGGATGAGAACATTCAAGATTGCGATAGCTCTCAAAAGCTCATTTCCAATGAAGCAAAAGCTGCCCCAACAGTTTGTTCCACTTCCCTTGGAAAGCGCAAAAGACCAGTCGAATACACTCGAGGACCGTCAAAGCTCCATCGAAGACATCCTACACAACAAGCGCGAGGTCCTTGAAGGAAAGAGATCATCACGGCACCAGGACAGAAAGAAGGCGTACTCCTACATGATGTGACGCCTGCATGACACCCGCGACTCGATCGACATCCATACCCATGCGACCCGCTTTGTGGCGATAACTATCACTGGAAATGAAGCCCTGCTGCAGGCTCAGATATCGAAACGTGATGTGATATCAGAGTGGAGGTTATCCGCGAGATGCGGCACTTGCGTCGACGTTCGAAGAATCAAAAAACCAGATGTCATGTACCAAGCGGGTAGTCGGCTGCGCCCGCGATAGTAGTGAATCTATCAATGGCAATCCTGCGCAAACTACGCGCTCCCCGATGACGTCGCAAAATTGCAGTCGGCTTCATTGAACGTGCGTGTGTCTTTGCCATCGAGGATGATGTACAATCCCTACTCTCAATGTTTCCATTTTGGCCGTGCCGTTAGGAGCTCGCCAAGCAAGCAAGATCCATCCGCCGTCTCGGATCTGCCTCTACGCATCCTTTCTGTCATATCGTCGGCCGCTCTTGTCGACTTTCCCATGGACGGCGAAGGCGAACGCGTGACGCTGTGGTGGGGTGGAATCCTGTATTGCTTTGGAATGAAGTCGAGATGGGTATAAGGAGCGAACGTCCAGGTCCATACGTTCACTTCGTAATGCTGCTCCCTCTGCCAATAACTTGTGTAGTTCCGGATATGGGATCTTCTTGCGAAGCTCGACGTCACGTCGCAGAACCCATCACATCCAGACTGCCGCACCATCTGCAACGAAACGAGACGTGACACACGCGCTACCAACTATCAAATGTGCTCCTCTTGTCAGCATGCCTAGACACATATGATTTCCTTGCATGCGTCCTCTCAACAAGATCCGCGACTTTGGTTCTTGAGACTTGTCGATTCGTGCACGGAGTCCCGCTTGGTCAGGGTATGAAGTCGTATCGGCAAAGACCTCCTGCCGTACAATACTTCAACTCAGATCGGCTTAGTTCTGAGATTGTGTTTTCACCGACCCTCGACATCGCTACATGGCAACCGGACCTCATGAATACGGACCACGCATCGAGCACGGAGCTGGTCGAGCAATGGCTCCTCGCTTGCTTTGAACGCACTCAGATGGGGCTCCACCTTGTCTCCCGAAGTGTAAGCTTGCAGCTATCGAGTACCATACATCGGAACCCTCAGCTGCCTGCTGCCCCTCACTTTCAGTGCCAAGCTGCATACCACGGCTTTCGAAACTCGATCAGTATGCCTCAGTTCGCAGCTCTGCCTGAGACACACTCCTGGATGATCGAACAACCACAAGTAGCAGATCTCGTGCATACTTCTCAAATCTGCCCCAAGGTGCTAGAGAGGTATCCTCAGGCTTGGTGGCTGTCTTTTTCATGGCTCCTGTAGTGGCAATGAGGAAGATCCTTACAAGTGCGGCTCAGTGTATGGGGCTGTTGAAGCCCCGGACTGCAGCTACATTGTTGATGTCGTCTTCGCTGCCGACCTGGCAGGCAGTCAATGGGAAGCAGTAAATGGGCAGGATCTGACATGGCGCAAGAACCAGCTGACATCCGTCTTGGGACATTTTCACATTGACAATGGCAGCCTGCGTGCTATGGCCTTGAGTGTAAGGGACTGTCGCTGACCTGGACCAGCAGCAGCAAATACCGAACTTCGTCACACTCAACCCCTTCGTTGCCGCATAACACGCGGATAGAAGGCTCCAAATGCTGCACTTTGCTGCCAAGACCGAGCATGGTGAATTCGGCGTTGATGTGGCCAAGCCACTTCCTCTCTTGCTCAGGGTTCACTTGTAGGGAGGATCGCTCGGTGTCGTCGACCGGTTCGTCGAAGTTCATAAGGTAACTCTTTCTAAGTGATAATGCCCCAGGCTACGCTAAAATCGACTAAGTCGTCGAAGGAAGATTCGACTCGTTGATGTCGTCGATCTGGAGATGTTGCTCTCGGCAAATTCTTCCCCCATACGAGAGATGCAATGAGAAGCTCTGGTCTTGTACCGTGGCGACCAAAGTGGAGCAGGCACCTGAAGCGATGTGCGCGAGAAGTGAAGGTTAGGCCAGAATCTCTTCGGCCGGCTCGATACTAATACTTCTGCCCTTGCTCTCAGACGTGGAGAAGGTGCTCCTCCTCTCCCCAAGCCATCACGACTGCCATCGCTGCCACCAGATAAGAGCACTTGATCAAGCCTCGGTGAATGCTGTGTTAACATAGGCGTCTCGTGCTCGTAAAGCGCCTGTTCATCGTTCTGCTAGTATCGGGCGGTTGTCCAGCACGATCGCTCTGTCGATCATTTCAGTAGATGTGAATATCAGGTTTCATCCGCGAAGTGCCGCCATAGAGACCTAGGGACGCGAAAATTGGTTGATCTGGCCTGACCTTGCGCGAACGCGGCCCTTGGCGGGAAGAAGATGCCTTGCTTGTCTGCAGGTTGCGACTGAAGGCATCCCGAACAGATGGGAGTTGTATGCAACTCCAATCTCCGCGATCGAGTGCTCTCTTCAAGTTATCTCATTGTAACGCTACACGAGATCAGTCTCACATCCAAAGATGACCAGTGGCAGGACTTCGCCTTTGCGGAGTATTGCACGACCCGTCAGAGATCTCTCGAAGAGCAACTACTCTACCTGCACTTTTTCTGGACGCTGGCGGTGACTGCTTCAACGCAGAATGGGCTTTCCTCCTCGCAACAGACTCGAAGCCACTGGTTATAGCGCAAATTTCGTCAACAATCTTTTCGCGTCTCCTCGGACCCTGATCAACAAGCACGACAAGGCCTGCGAGGGCTAAGCTTCTAGATGTTTAGATTCAACAGCCAGACGCGGCAATACAAGTCTCTGACCCACATTTATCGGCAAATCTACTCCCTCATATCTTCTTTTCCGCTCAAAGGGGACAGTTGCGAGTCATCGGCGGCAATCAGCTGGTGTTCTCCTGTGCTACCTAGACACCCGAACATCGCTTGGGGCACAAAGTTCCTTGACCTGAAGACCCGGATGAAGCATTGATGCATCTGGGGGCCAACGAGCCCGATCAGAACACCAAAGACATTGAGTCAACGCGACTGTATCCCGCCCATGACACGTGTCCATCCTATTCACTAGATGGCCCTTTTCGTTGGGCTAAGGCATGCCATAATCCGGCGTTGCTGAGTATGGAGCCGGTTAGTCGAGCAAGGCTGTGCGGTCAGAGTGAAGTGTATGCCTCGGGTATACGACGGAATGCTCAAGGGCCACAAGTAGATGGCAAAGTATTAGATGAACTACCGAAAACGCTGCTGCTTCTCACCAGTCTGCTTCGACATACTAATCCCTCACGAATATCAACTTCAACTGCCGTCCCAAAATACGCAGTCGTCGTAGGCACGCCACGAACGCAGCCTTCTGCTTTAGATATCAAAAACTTCACCTACTGCAGACACGCTCTCGATCGTGTTCATGCTCGGCTCTTTCGCTGGCTCGAAATATGTAAAAAAGGGGCATCCTTGCCAAATTTCCAGCCAACGGTCAATCCCATACAGTGTGCTGGAATCAAAGCGCTTGAGAACTTGGTGCCGCGTCAGATGACAGCTATAAGGCTCGCCTCGATTAGTTTGACTCACGCTTTTGTGTTCGACTACAGTACAGTCAGCTTTATGCCGTGCCTCGCTGCAGCCGCACACGAAAGCTGTCGAATCGCAGGCATCCTGGCCCCATCTAAGCGTGTGAAGCTGATATCACCACCGATTGCTCGTCTGCTAGTCGACTGGCTGTTGCATTGCCTCTTCCTGCTAGCACTCCGCCTAGTGACTAGCATGACACTTGCTGTGACAGGCAGAAGCGCAGCTGTCCCGAGCTCTCCGTATAATAGGCAAGCACTATCGTCGTGATCTTCTACCTGATATAAATGCCACGCACGCATGTAGTGTGTCACGGTCGATCGCCATATGAGACCACGTCACGAAACCGTGGTGCGGCTATGATTGCTTCAGTTATAACCTTGGATGCCTTTCAAAGTAGTGCTCACGCATGACTGTCACTCCTCTTGAGAAACACAATCCATCCGCCAGGAGACTGTTACTCGTCGACGGGTCCGAGCCCAACAGTATGAGCGTTCTGCTCCAAGCTGAGTGAAGAACAGGGCGTCTGGTCGTAGGGCTGGCTAGCTACCCCATGACGATGCTGGAGCGTGCTCTTATACTGCCAGAGTGGACATCGCCTATCTTGTCAAAGGGTAGCAGGTATCTCTGGCTGTACCCACAAGGTGGATTGGCCAGCTGCAAGTCATGATCAAGAGACAGGTATGCTGGAGACGATGATGACAGGGGGCTTAAGGGCCTCAAGGATCTATTCTTTGGTAATGTGATGGAAGCTTGTCATGCAGTTGCCCACAGTCCTCGTCATTGTGCTCAAGGTGGCCGTCTTGAACTGTCGTATTCGGCTCCGAGAGGGGAGGCGGCGAAAGGCTGCAGTCTATGTCCAAGCTGAACAACGCAGGTCGATTGGCTTTGGGACTTGCCGGTGCTGTTTTCCCAGAAAGTCCTACACGCAGGCCAGGTCTGCGAACAACTCAAAGAATACTGGCAGGCTCTTGCCTTCGAATGTATTACTCAGAAGGAATATGCTGTAGCCGCTGAAACGAGCAGGCATCGACGGGTTCACATGTTGATGGCACAAGCTCCAACTATCCGTCCGTGAACAATGAACTGATCATCTGACCTAGTAATAAGAAGTCATCTAAGAGCGGACTCAGATCCTCACCGATTACTTACTCGTCAGTGCCTCGCACACGATCATCGACTAACGCATTTCGGCTGAGTCCACGACCACTCTATCAATGCCCGACGCTGCTACAGCCACATCTTCTTAATTGCGCTGCTGTGCTTCATCACTGGGCCCTTGCTAGAGTCTGTGGCTACCAAGATCACTCAGTCCTGGTCGCTTGGACTAGAAACGTAGTAGCCTCCCGGTCGCCCACCGCCGCCCGGTCGCCCAACCATCGACCCGAGCAAGTACTCCTCCCATAAGACCTGACCGCAAAGGACGCTCTATACGAGACTCAGCATTCTTTCGGTATCCACGTATACCACCTTTGCCCTTCCTCTGCTTTCGACTTTGTGAACGACTAAGAGAAGCTCAAGGGCTACGAGTGTATGAGGAGTTTGATTATCGCGTCAAGCCCCCATAGCGTACTGGCAGCACTGCATACGATCCAGGACCAGCGTGCACATTCAACTGAGCAATTAAGCATCTGGAAATCAAGCCAGCATCTGGCCATCAAGCCATCATCTGGCCATCAAGCATCCTACCAGAAGGCAGACTGCCAGCCAAGCGACCCACCTTCCCAGACAGCCCACCCACATTGCCAGACAGCCCACTTTGCCAGACAATGCACCTCCCCAGACAAGGTACCTTGCCAGGCGACCCACCTTGCCAGACACCCCATCTGGCCAGCTACTATTGCAGCAGCGATCCATCGTGCCAGCCAGCCAAGATTGCCAGCCAACCACAAGCAAACTAGCGGCCCCTCCATGTCCTCTCCCTACACCTTTTGACTCCCTCTTTCCTTCCCAAAACTTTTTGCGAATCGATCCCCTTTCCCTCCATCCCGATAGCTCTCCCCAATACGTAAGCAAGGAGTCTGCAGCTCGTTGCTTGGTGCATTGGGACGGAAATTTTCAGGAGCGGAGATGAGGTGGGAGTATGACCTTTTTCTTTTGTCGGGGGTTGGGTTTTGGCTTTGCGTCGCTTTTGCGTTTGGGTGTATGAGTACGGGTGTATGAGTATGGGTGTACGCGTGTACGAGTAACGGGGCTGTCGTTTGCACGTGATGATTGTACCAATATGGGAACCGGTCCTTGCACACCCTGACCGTAAGCCTTGAATGCAGGGAGGTGGTGGGAAGGGCCGTTGCGTGGGGATACGTCGTGCTAGCGTCGTGTACTGGCGTTTTCGCAAGGTCGCCACGCTGCATCGTGTCCTGGCCAGGTCGCTCGGCCCTAGCCAGCAGCATGCTTGGGGAGTGTCTCAGGCGACCTGAGGCACTGCCAGCGTGCTCTAGCCAGCGCGCTTGGCCACGGCTAGCAGCCTACTCGAAGACTGTCGCTGGTGAGTGGAGGCATTGGCTTCATCTTGATGCCCATCCCGGCCTCCCTCTGCTCTTCTTTCTCACTCCTTTGCCTTCCGGGTTTGACCTCAACGCCTTCCACCTCCTTTATCAGATTTCTTCAGTCTTAGCAGTGAGAATGGAGCGGGATCCCAATCTCACGTTCCAACGTGAGGAGCGGGAGAAGATCGGCGACGATCTGCACACGTACACGCAGAAAGTGCTCCAGATGCCGATTCAGCACGACGGCTTCACTGTCGTGCATAAGGAAGAACGCCAGCACTCGATCCTTACACCCGCTCCCTCTCTCACCGCTGCCCCGATCAATGACTTGCAGGTGGTCGCGCAGGAAGTGTCTGTCCGGTACGAAGGACTCGTGGTGCACCTGGAATGGTGCACATCGTACCAGGTACATCGCCGCACGCATCTTCTTTGGAAAACCCAACTAATCCCTCGTCTCTAGCAAGAAAGCGATCGAGGCCGTATCCCTCCCGTCAACCAGCTCACCTGGGCCGGGACAGGAAGTCCATCGCGTCGCGCCCGCACCTCAGGTGTGACCGCATTATGGAGAGCAGTTCGCTGCACGGCGCCTTGCGGTCAGGGTACTGCTTGACCAGCTCAAACTTGACCTTCCACGGAGAGCGGGTTCCGTCCTGCATCTTGCCGTGCTTGTCTTTGCCCCAAAGCTCGGGGAGAGGTTGCTTGAAGCGCCAGTATGTCGCTATTGGGTCCTCGTACTGACCTGGACCAACAGATAGCCTGCGCAAATTCCTGTACAGAACTGGACATCTATGCCCGGGTCGGTGATCGCAAAGTCCAGCTTCGCCCTCTGCAGCATCAAACACGGAATGCTCCAGCAACGGCAAAAAGCCTTCTTGCAGCTACAGAAGCTGTTCGAACGCGAGCCCCAACTACCGATAAACAACGCCTTATGAAGTCTCTTCCTCTTATAGACACTGAGGCGGAGAAACCAGTAGGTGCAAAGTTGGAGGTCCTGACCGCGCACGAGGGGATCCTACAGATGTATCTCGAATACTTTGGCAACATACGCGAGAGAGTGGGATGCGTGTCATGGCTAAAGCACCAGAATTGCAACTGCCAGGTGAAAGCTGAGCGTGCCACGCAGAGCACCATCTGACGGATGGTGCATCGTTCCAAAGTCTGACAAAGACGGTTACCAGGAGAGATCTGGGTATGGCGTCTCACTCTCATCAGAGGTATCCTCCAACCTACGCTGCCTGTTCCGAAACAAAACGTCCCGACAGTAACACCCTGCTGGAGAGAGGTGCCGTCGTGTTATGATCAGCCCTCACAGTGGAGTCCAGTACCAACCTCTGCATACCTGGACAAAGATGAACACATGCCAACCAGAAGGTACCACCTGTGTCGGCCAGTCCCCGCCCGTATAGGTCTTTGTCTTCATCACGGCGAACGTCTGCACCATTCAGGGAATTAATGAAGAGGTCTGCGATCTTGTGGAAGTCTCTGACTTCTCCTGTAAAGGGACCACTTCTTTCGCGGTGTTCAGCTGTAATCTCGGGTGATTGAACGTGTCAGGTGTCTCTAACTTCTCAGGGCAGCGGCCTGAATGTTCGTTAGCGTCACCACGTGATTTACTAGTATTCGCTAAATCCGGAAAGCTTCTATTCGACTTCATTGTTAGTATATTCTCCATTGTTCTATGTATTGTCCTTTAATAACATAAAGAATACGCCTACCCTAACGCTTAATAAGAGCGCGCGAAGTAAGGTTTTAATAATAGAAAGCTAGGGACAATAGTAGTAGTAAGTATATTAGTTCCGTTCCTCTTCTTCTTCCTCTTCTTCTTCTATATTCGCTTCTATACGCGCTATTCTCGCTATTCTCGCTATTCTTCTTCCTATTCTTCGCTATAAACTTTACTACTATTAATACTATCTTAGGCCGCGCTTAGGCCGGTAGCGCTAGCGCTACTACTAACGACTCCGCTACTAATTCCGTAGCGAACAACCTTACTACTACTACTACTAACGACGACGACGTCGAGCCCGCGTAGAGCGCGAATGCCTCCGCGAATATAGAGGTCGACGACGAAGAAGATTCGCCCCCTATCGCCGCTACTACTACTAATGCTACTAATAAGGCTACTAACGAGGCTACTAAGGCTAAAGCTACCTTGCGGTAGCGCTAGCGTCGCCCTTTCTTAGAGGATACGTTCTTTTCGTATAGTAAGGAGAAGTAGGAGAGCTTTATCTAGAGAGCGTAGAGTTAGTATTCTTTTATATTGTTACTATTATTAATATCCGCTAATTATTTCTAGGTAATTCGGCCGCCGTAAAGCGCGCCGCGGAGGCTAACCTACGTAAGTTTAATATTACTAGCCGTATTATAGAGACCTCGGAGGGTACGTATTCGCTACTCGGTTATAGTTAGTATATCTACTAACTTCTATAGGTTACGGCGCGCCGACCCCTTGCGACGAGTATAAGAAGTACGGATATATATACTAGGTCCTAGCTAGCGGCGCTAATAAGTAGTACGCCTTCTACCGTCGCTACGGTAAGTTAGGCTATACGGCGAAGACTAGTTCCGGCGTAGTAGCGGCTACGAATACTACTACGAATACTGCTACTACCGATACTACTACCGCTACTACTACCGCTACTAAAGAAGATACTACTACTACTACTAAAGAAGATACTACTACTACTACTAAAGATGCTAGCGACGTAATAGAGATTAACGATAACGACGATAATAATAATGCTCTAGTATCCGCTACTACTACTATATACGCTACTACTACTACTACTTACGACGACGATAACGACGACGACGACGACGCTAGTTCTACTCCTACTACTACGAATATTCGCTTTACCGGAGCTAGCGCTTACGCGAATGCTGCCGCCTCGGCGGCCGTAGCGAATGCTATAGCGGCGGCTACGAGTATAAACGCTACTACCGCTATAGCTTACGCTACTAATACTACGAATACGGTTGCTTTTACTACTACTAAGGATACGAATATTAGCGCGCGCCTTGCGGCTATTAAGAGACGTCTAGCGCTAATCGATAGCGGCCGCGCGAGCTCCTTCCGCGATATAGATAGCTATCCTGTCTACTACTAGTAGATATTCGTAGTAGTAATAATTAAGTAATAGATAGAGCGGTAAACTAAACGTATAATAAGCTAAATGTCCTATATTCTCTATACTTATCCTCTATACCCTCCCTATAGTAATCTAAGTCGATTTAAGCTATCTTTAGCTAATTTCTACCTAATGTCTAAGGCAATTCTCTATATCCTTATTAGCTCGCTTAGCTATTCTTTACTTATACGCTTCCTCTCCCCCTAAGAACGTAGCTTTATAATTAATAGAGGAACTTGTCTACTTCTTCTACTAGCCTTTACTAAGCTAGTATCCGTAGAGCTAGTATCCGTAGAGCTAGTATCTATAGAGCTAGTATCCGCTAAGCTAGGTTTAGGCTTAATAGGTACGTCGGAGCTAGTAGTATTCGCTAAGCTAGGTTTAGGCTTAATAGGCACGTCGGAGCTAGTAGTATTCGCTATACTAGTATCCGCTAGAAGCTCCTCCGTAAGCTTAGTAGTAGTAGCTTATACTTTGCGCTATACGTTACCCTTAGCGAATAAGGATCGGACGCTTAGAAGATTATTATTAGAACTATCGTTATCGGAAGAAGTTATAAGGTTAATAACTTCGGGCTCTAATATAGTAATACGAATACGCCTACGAGTAGGTAAGTTAGTCTTATTCCGAGATAATTATAGCATTAAAGGGCTATCGCTCGCTACTCGCTTATATATATTCTTTAACGTATCCGCTATAGGCTCCGTAGACTCTATTAGCTTATCCGTAAACGTATTCTCTATTAAATTATCCTCCGCCTACGGATTAGTAGTATTACTAATAGTAGTATTCTCTATGCCTACGTCGCCGTATATACGCTATATATATTTATTAAATTGTTCGTCTATTATTTCGAGCAAGGCCTCTCTACTATAACGCGTATTCTTCGGCTCTTCTTCTTGTTCTTATTCTTCTTCTTACTCGGAAGGTTTTAACGGAAGAACGTTTAGGAGGCGCTTACGGTTTACGATATACGCAATCTTAACGTCTACTTAGAGCTACCTTATAGTATTCTTTAGCCTATAGAAGCTAATTAGTTGCTTCTTAACCGTCCGGCTACTAATATAGAACTGGCTTAGCGTAATAGGTTAATTGCTATCGGAATCGAAGGAATAGTAGATTAATGCCTCTTAATAAGGACGTTAGAGCTATTCGATAGCAATGTCTACTATTATAACTTTCCGCTATAACTATATAGAAAGAATATCGTCCGGCTCGCTCTCTAGCTTAGCATCTAATTGGCTACCTAATCCTTCGACAATCTATAAAGCGGTCGGCTTTAGATTAGCGTATATTCGTTTAGTAGTACCTAGAAGCCCTAATATACGCTTGTCTTTAGCGTTAAGAGTATAAAGCTAAACGTTTAAGCGAACCTCCTTCTTAGGTAGAGGTAGAATAGCTCTATTCTTGCCTTTATTCGCTAATTAGGTAGGTATATCTAGTAAACCTACTACTAAAGCCGTAGGCGCCTCTAAGCTACCTATTAAAGCGGATATCCGTTAATCGTTACGTTTAGAGTAGATAAGTAGATAGTAGCTACTATTCTTAATCTTGCTAGCCTTCTGTTTCTCGTTCTTCTTCTTCTTACTCTACGTACGCTCAATTATATTCGTATATCCTTAAGTAGTATTAGAATAAGTAGTAGTTAGCTATAGGTAAATAGTTATAGTAGACTATAGAGCTAGGCCTAGGCTAAACAGCTATATACTAATATTCGCCGTTATAGGGCTAGTAGACGGGCTAGTATTCGTCGTTATAGGGCCAGCGGATAGGCTAGTATTCGTCGTTATAGGGCTAGCGGATAGGCTAGTATTCGCCGTTATAGGGCTAGCGGATAGGCTAGTATTCGTATAGTTTAGATTAGGCCTAGTAGCGTAATAAGGGCAGAACTTATAGCTATTAGTATAAACGTCTTCTTCTACTATTAAGTAGTAAGGTGTCTATAGAGGGCGAGGGCGTATAGCTATTACGAATAGTAATAATAGATAAGATAGTAAGAAAAGTAGGAGCGCGTAGCGGCGAATATATACGCTTAATAACGGACCGTAGGAAATAGCGGTTCGCCGGCGGTAGCGAACAATACCCTAATCCGATTACTCGGCTATAAGGAAGAATTATCCCCGCGCGCAAACTCCTAGAGCTTATTACCGTATTCGAGATATTCTTTAACCTAGTCGCGTAGGTAGATATAGGCTAATCTATAAAGCTTTAGTAAACGGCCGTCTCTATCGTATTCGTTACTATCCTTACCGCTATTAAAGACTAATAGGTATCTAGTAGCTATAAGAGCTTAATTATATAGCTTAAGGGTTATAGGCGGTAGATAAGAGTCTAGATCTTAAGAATAGATTAGTAGCTACGAATATCGCCGGTAGTAGGGTTTGTGGGGGCCTGCTTATAAGGGGTAACGGAGGGGTATATACAGGCCAGTAGTGTCTACCGGCGAATATTCGCATAATATACTATACTTAGTAGTCTTAGTAGCCTATTATTAGATTATCGGATACGTCGTATTAAGTAGAATATAGTATAACTTATAGCCCCTAATTTCCGGATAGTAGTAGAGAATATTAGGAATCCCTATAGCTATAGACTCCGAGTTCTACTTATAGATAGGATACTTATTCTATATAATAACGAATATAGCGACTACGGAGCGTATAATCGGCGTATATATCGTAAGGAACGCGATCCGGTATGACTTTATCGCGTTATTAAATAGGCTATATAATCGTAGTTTATAGAACTAGTCTCGCTATATGTTTAATGCTACGCCTACGGCCTTACTCTACTAGTACTTAATAGTATTATTGCCCTTACTTATAGTATACTAGAAACAATTAGAGAATATTAATAGATAGCCTTCTTAATACTTACGGAACTATAGGTATATATCCGTAAGCATAGGCGTTTTAATGCCGCAGTTAGAACGCATAATTCTTAGTGTCCGGCCTGTAGCGATAGTAGTAGCTAGATACTAAGCGAATACGGAGAACTTTGTCTTCGAATATATACTATAGTACTACTATATAATGCGTCGTAAATACACGTTAATATAGGCGTATATACTAAGCATAAAGAATACGAACTTATAGAACGCGTCGATTAACTATATATTATTAGGTCCTTAAGTACGAGGTTAAGCTAAACGAACGCGTAGACGTCGTTAATATAGCCGGCGTTTAATAAATAGTAGTAGGTTATATTAACGTACTAGCGAATATATACGGTTACTATAAACAGATTAGCCTCTATAGGTAAGCGGATACTGCTTTATAGACCGTCTAACTAAGCCTTCTATCCTCCGTATATATTCTAATAATCGCCGGTATCCGTAGTTTAATATACTTCTATTAGTAAGAAGCTACTCGAGGGCGTAATTAATCTTAATATTCGCTTCCTTAAGCCGGTCGCTTATAGTCCTCTTAAATAGGCCTATCTTACGGCGAAGATCCTAGAGATAACGTAGCGATATTCGATAGCCTAGCTTATTTAGTCTATCGGCGTCGATATGTAATATTCTTAGTATTATAGCGTTAAAAATGGTATAGTCGTAGAACAGCTTAGTAATCCGAATCCGTAGATTAATATCGTTATTAGTATATACTCTACGTCGTCTCTAAGCAACCTACTAGGCGCTAAGACGCCTCTTAAGTATCTTCTTACTATAGCGAATACTATACTCGTATTTAAGACGATTAATAATATCCTGCCTAGTATATCGAGGCCCGTTCAAACTAAGAAACTAGTCGGTTATAGGCCCTCGGAATAGCTTAAGGTCGATTAAAGAAGATAGCATTATTATAACAAGAACGTTAGAGTATAGAGCCGGCGTTGCAGCGAATAAGTAGTAGTATTAGTAGTTGATAAAGAAGAATATAATAGCAGAGGTCGAGTTTGGAAGATAGCGGATATCACCGAATCACGTGGTGACGCTAACGAACATTCAGGCCGCTGCCTCAGGGACTCGATTAAAGTTTCTGACTTCTTCCGTGAGCTGAATGTCTGTGACCTGAAGCGACAGCCGTGTGTGACTGCTGGTGCAAATCGATGGAATACGACGAAAGTCTCCGTCTCGTAGCGTAATGGAACTCTCTGACTTCAGAGGCGTATTTTAAGGTTCTCGCTGTCTGCGATAGTGAGGAAGTGCGCAGTGACGACGCGTGTTGTCTTCAATTGCACTCAGAAGTGCTACTCGAGTGTGCTGCGGAACAACGCGAGCCCATGACCAGTTGGGAAACTGTGATAAAGTCCATGCAAGTAAGTACGTGGCTATAGAAGGAAGAGAATCAAGGAGAGCATTGTGCCTAGCATGAAATATCTGCCTTAGAAAATCGATCTCGGGAACTCCTGGGTCGGATGATTGTGGTATACCAAAAACTTGAGACGTAGATCTAGTTCGACAATGCCTGGCGCAAGGGGGAGAACAAGCTGCCTAGGAAGAGCAAGGAACGACAATTGGAAGGGGCAAGTCGAAATCCTCTTGCACTTGCAGACAGAAAAACCCTCTGCTAGTATTCGACTAACGCCGTGTTGGTAAGGGTCATGTCGAAGTAACTAGCCTCATCATGCAACCTCTTTAGTAAAGCCCTCACCTCCATGCGCAGCACGCAGGTCACCCACGGGGCCGTCTTGGTCTTCTGCTACAGGAGGCGTCTGTTCTTCCCATCGTAGCGGCAGCTTTGACCCGAAAACATTCAACTTCACCTTTAGTCGACTAAGAGTAGAAGACTAGGGGTGGACCAGCAATCGGCTGCATCGATGTCTCGAGCTTCGAAATCTGATCGGCAAAACATGGCAAACCTGTAAGAACGGAAGCATTACGAGAAGCACAGCACTCCTCTTCACCGAACCGGCATACCAACTCGCGACATTCGTGATGGACGAAGTAATTGGAACAAAAGTACTTTCTGGCATCTCTTCCACCCAAGTCCGGCATTTCAAGTCAAATCAAATGCCACAGAGCGGAGGTGGAGCGGAAGTTTGTCGATCACGCACTGTTCCAGCTGAGAGATCTTGAAAGAACAAGGGCAGGTCCTCGCAGTAACGCATGTCATCGGAATACGCGTGAAACGTGTCAAGCCGAGTGAAGCCGGGCAAAGTGCACAACAACAGCACATTGACCTTCGGTCAGTCATTGCTTTGCAGTTCTGTCAACAGTAGTCAGTACAGGACTGCACAGTTCAAGTACAAGAATGCCCCGCTTCATCGCCTCTGCGAGACAGTCTCAACAAGATTGCGAGGCATATGTATCCCTCTCTCGCGCTCCGGTTTCCTTCTCTTTCGTCTGCACACACTGTACTGTCGTGACTTTGTCATCTTTGTGGTGGTGGCGACGTGGACATATGCCATCACGACCGGCATGAGTGTCCGCATCCTGTCGCGTTTGCCGCCTCAGGCAAGTCGGCCCGCACAAATGCCGACCGTTGCCAGCAATATCTCTGTTCGTCGCCAAGCAACCTTCTTCTTCTGCCAGCAACCTCCATCATCTGCCAGAGACAACATGCCTCTACCCTCTGCTGGCCAGCAGCCAGCACCAGCAGCCCACATCCATACCCACGCCGACCCTGCGCGACCGACCGCCGACCACCCTGCCTGCGAGCCCGCCATGGCCACCACCCGCTGAGACATTCAGAGACAACCTTGCCCGGGCCCGATTCCATCTCGCAGCGACGTCGTGCGGTAGGATGTGTGACGAGGGAGTGATCTCTGCGCCGGCAAGCGGGAAACACATGGCGTTGAGGACAGCGCAGACCAGACCAGACCAGACTAGACCAGACCAAACTCCGCAGGGCAAGAGTCGAGCAGGCGCGGGAGTCTGGCCTGCGGCGCGGAGCTGGCAGTGTGGAGCTGCACAGTGGACTTGTCGCGGATGCGCGCCATGAGCAGTCTCATCTCCAGACAAGATGATCGTGGACGCGCCAGGCGCACGCGCACGATGGCGGTCCTTTGCGACGAACGACACAAATACACCCTCCTCCACGGCGCATTCTTCACGTCTGCACATCTCCAAGGGAGCAAAATCCCGCGCTCCGCCTCGTCCTCCATCCGACGCACGCAACCCTTCTTCGCCGCGTCTTTTCCACCATCGACAATGCCGATCATGGCCGCCCAGGTCAACGACGCCTTGGTCGAGAGCATCATGAAGGCGCTCGATTGGAGAGAAGGCTTCTGCACGGCCAACAAGAGCAGGCCAAACTCGGGATCGTTCCAACGCTGCAAGAGAACAAAAGAGAGCAACACTCGCGAACTGTTGGGACACCTCATCTCGAACGTCCTGTTCAGCAGCGGCGCGGACGCCGTTTGCGCGCTCGCGACCATCCTGAGCCAGACCCAATGCGCCATTGGACACTGTAATGTTGGCAGCATCGGATGGTTCTGTGGCCAAGCAATGCCGCTGTGGTTGCAGATGAGAACATGCTTTGAGCAGGCGGTACATCCATCTTCAAGCCCTCCTCATTCCCGGTTGCTGACCTGTCCAGACCGCTTCACTGTCCGATCCGCTGCTGTGTTCACCCGCATCACCACTTCAGAACATCACCGACGAGGCGTTGCAACGCACATCCAGACAAATGCAGACTTTCTGCAACATGATCGCAACACTGGGCTCTTCCTGGGACTGTGCCTTTGATCCAATATCATCCATGCCGGGCAGTGGCATTCCTCTTCCGCCCTCGCCAGCTCTAGACTCAAACAGTGTCATCGCCGGCCCCAGCACTGCGACTTCCTCGCCAGCACTCACGAGCAGTTCGTCCACCACGGTCATCCTCGACGACAACGCCGGCAACTTCAACGACGGTCAGAGCAGTGGCATGGGGGACTCTCCTCTCTTTGTTCCGTTCCAGTCCAGCTCTGGTCCCGAGGATCCTCCAATCTACTGGAGCAACAGCAACTTTGACAGGGCCAACAACGGAGACGTGACCGCGAACGGCTTCTCTCCAGTCCACGGCACATCGCCGGACGTTCTCCACCCAGCCACGAGCGGCGAGCCCGATCGCCTCCAATTCGACTGGAGCAACCTTGACATGACTGCCTACGGAGGAGAAACTACCTGGAAAGACATCTCTTCAGACCAAAACTCATCCCGGGACGCGTTCCGCGCGGACACGGGCGGCGAGTCCCATGTCAATCTCGAGGACTTCCAATTCGACTGGAGCGAGGACATGACCTGGAGCGGCTGCTCTGCGGTCCACACTTCACCTCCGGACGT
Source organism: Septoria petroselini (assembly GCA_022559915.2). Taxonomy (NCBI): domain Eukaryota; kingdom Fungi; phylum Ascomycota; class Dothideomycetes; order Mycosphaerellales; family Mycosphaerellaceae; genus Septoria; species Septoria petroselini. The sequence continues at coordinate 27,319 of JAFJTQ020000098.1, forward strand.
GTTCGGCTCTGACGCCGAGCCTGGTGGAAGTGCGTCTGCACTGTCAAACGGGCCTGTTTCATCGTCACGACACCCGGGAATCGACAACACCAACTCTGTCCCACTCGCCACATTTCCTTCGAGCAATAGCCTGCACTCCAATTCACTTCAGGCGGCGTCCAGCACTGCCGCCACTTGCAACTCCTTTGCTCCGCCTCCCATCCCCGCACAAGCTGCATTGCCACTCTGGCACATGCCGGTGGTTTCGCCAGGCTCCCAGACTCAGAGTGGCAACGGCGGGGTCTTGGTCACAACGCCACCTCCTCCACCAACGAACGATACAACGCCACCTCCTCGGCCAGGCAAGACCTACAACTGGCACCCAAATGTCAACCGGGTCGGCGGTCACACTGGGTCTACTGAAAAGCGTAGGCGCATGGTCGAGGAGGATGAAGCTGGACAGGATGAAGAGAACGATTGGGCAGTGTTGAAGCAGCCGGTGTTCAAGAGACAGAAGGTGGTTGGCGGAGAAGGACACAATGATGGCAGGGGCGTCGCTGCGCTTTCATGAAGAGCTGTTTCTAGAGTGGAGCAGAAGGACATGGAATGGAATGAGAGCTGGGAGTGCAAGGGATGGGTCTACGGGTCTACCACGTCATGCATGATGTGGTAAATGTCATGATGGGACTTCCGAGGCTTCGAAACGCTGATGGTGATGATGATGAGACACACTGTAACAACGAGACAACATCGCGAGAAAGACACAATTACAACGCGACACAACGACCACGACACAGCGACCACGACGCAGCGACCACGACACAGCGAAAACGACAACGACACAACGACACAAGCACAACGACACAGCGGCAACGACACAACGACAACAGCACAACGACAACGACACAACGCCAAAAAAAGACAACGACACAGCGACAACGAAAAAAAGACAACAAGACAGAGATACAAAACAGATTATAGCTAGACTTACTGTACCACCACCACTGAATGGGAGAACAATGTACGGGGTTACTTCTCTTCTGAAAACATGCCAACCTTGTTCGCCTTTTGGATTTTCATCCTCTGACCTTTTTCCCATCTCCTGCGCATCCACTTCATTCAGATATCCAGTTCTCAGCCGCCTCTACTTGGACTCTGGACTTTTGGCCTCGGGACGTTTTACTAGCTGATGGCTTCAGCAAACTAGCCTCTCTTCTGTCTTCTCTCTTCTCTCCCGCCAAACGCACCCCATCAAGCGAAGCAACACCGGCTGCACCGCGTATGGTGTGCACAAAGTCAAGCATGACACTTTTCGGTTCGGCCAGGGTCGCGGGCAGAAGCTGCTGCTGCTGCTGCTGCTGCTCTAGTAGCCTGTCCGTGTCCACATCACTGAAGCCTTGCTAGGCTGGACCCGCTGCATGCATGCACTGTGTTTGTCAGTTGTGCTGTGCTGATACGTGTCCTCGATCCAGGTGGATGGCTGAATGTATCATATTCTTACTCGCCATCCTTCAAGCACGACTGCCTTTGAGACTACATGTATATATATCCCATCCGCAGTTGGCATGTCCAGATTGTCCGCACATCTGCAGATCTGTTCTGTTCGTACGTATGTGAGCAATCGCCAGCGAGGGAGTTGAGTTGAGTGAGAGATGTGAATAGAGAAGAGGAAGACGAGGACGAAGACGAGGACGAGGGAGACGGAAACGGAGCACTCTCTCTTTGAGGCCATGTGCCTACACCGGCATGTCTATACTTCCGTCCGTCTATGAGTACCGTCTCAGAAGTTTATGAAACCGAGGAGGGAGAAGACGAGGAAGACTCACTCGATGGAGTCTTCTACGATCGTTGGACCCACCACGCCGGGTCCGATCTTGATTGTCTGGTGGCGGACAGACGTCAGGTAGATGGGAAGAGGATGTTCCATCTTAAACACACCTCATGAATTGACCTCCATGGCAGAGCCCGCCTCCTCCAGAATCGATCGAATGCACCCAAGACGGCATGATGAGCTACGAGTGCAACGGCGACATCGGAAACTGTAAGCGGTCTTGTCCTACTGTCACTCTTAGCAGTTGTGGTGAGTGTCTGCTGGCGAGTCACTGAACCTAGAATTCGAGGCCGCGGTGCTTGAGTGCATCTACAATCTCCTCGCACAGCGCTGCATTCTGTAGACGGAGCTGCTCGCGACGAGCCTGATGGTGTGCTGGGCGACGCTGGCCTCTGCGGACGATGAACCTCGCGCAGCTATTTCGTGCATCTTGGACAGCGCCTCAACGAGCCGCGAACGTACGTCTACACGCGCCGAAAGAACGCATCTCTTCTTGATGCAGCAATAACGACGACTTGCTCTTCTCAAGGAGGTGAGATCTCACATGTATACGCATCCTCTCTGCGATTCATCGGATGCTGTCACGGAGTGTATCGTTCCAACAACGCACGACGCATTGATTCTTTGTATCTATCAAAGGCACAGAGTAGTACGTCAACATATCAATAACACATGATGACAATTAGTGTGGCTGCAGACGCTGGATGCTGATGAATGCTACGAGTTTTTCCGGTTTCCTTCACGGAGTATATTTCACCACAACAAGGCACGACACGGACAATACACGTGTCTAGCAAAGGCGCAGAGCTTCACAAGCAACAAAGTATCAAAAGTGCCCAGTTCTAAGAGAATGCGTGGCTGTAGTGAAATCGAGGAATGATGATGTATCTCCAAGAACCAGCTTTTTCGAAATGCTTCGGGGTGTACAATATTGAAACGCCACCGTGTGCACACCAAAGTCTCAGAGTGCCACTTCCAAGGATAGGTCAAGAGCGCAGGGTCTGCGAGCAAGTAGTTGTGGTGGAAACCATAAATCTTAGTAGATTTCCCATCTTCTCGATACGGGTATCTGAGCTTAGAATGTCACCCCGGCGCACGACAAAGACATAGTTTGTAGGTAACGAAGGCGTAGAATGGCACTTACCATATGAAAAGTGCGCATTGGAAAAGTCCATGGTTGCAGTGGACTCGACGCACGATGGGTGAGTTCTGATGAAGGCCAAACTTCTCAGTGTAAGTGGACTACGACGCTGACTTCTGGATCACCCTCCCTCCCGCCTATTGCTGCAGTCTGCAGCGTCGGGGGAAAGCTCCTTCGACATGGCGTAGCCATCACTACCTGCCAGGCTGAAATGTGGCTTCGCGATACACCCGTGCGCGAGCGGAGTGCACTATGGAGCACGTCGTCGTCGAAATCGGTGTCCGTTGCAAAAGCCTCATCTACCTCCTGCGGCGTGCTGCTGTGCCCGCTTCTGTTCTTGTTCCTTCGCGGATATGAAGCTCTTGTAGGTAGTTGAAGTGGAGGTATTGAGGTGTATATGATGCTTGTTGCCTGCAATCGCCGCCGACTGCGCCCGCATGACTAGATCTTGCTGTAGCTGCTGCGCAGGCTGCTCGTCTGTAAATGTCGCTGCTCGCTCGTTCGTCGCTGGTGTACCGCGTGGCGCTTCTCGCGTCGCTCGGTGGTGGTATCGGACTTGATCGTGGTACCGCAATCGCTGGCCGCGCAGTGCAGCTCGTGCCGTGAAGAACGTGACATCGCTCGGCCTTGCGCCTACAGCATGGGGTGCATGGTCGTTTGGCAGCGAGGCAGGCGCATTTTTTGTGTTTGCAGCCCTTGCCACACTTACAGTGTTCGCCGCCGCCAGTAATGCATCCTCCTCCTCGCGATCGAACCGGCCGCTGAGGCTCACCGTTGCGTGGTGCCGGCTTCGTGTCTCACCGCATGGCGGGCTCGGGGTGTTCGGATCGAGTCGTCCAGCACGAGTCGCATCGCTGCGTGTGGTGTCGTTGCCTTTGCCTGATGCGAGCGAGCGCTCATCATACTTCCTGGTGGGGTGGCGTGGCAGTAGTGTCAGTGCCCGTAATGGTCCAGAGCTTGCTGAATCAGTCACGAGTGAGCAACTGAGCGGGCTCCATGGATGTAACGCGCTAGGTCTTCGGACGTTCTGGGACTAATTTAGTGAGTGAGTGCAGGAGCCAGAAAGCGAAAATGGGAATCCAGCCAACAACACCGATCGCATGCTGCAGCGCCTACATCTGAGCAAATCTCACGAAGAGTTGGTCTCGGCCCTCGAAAACGCCCACATCGCGACTCTGCCAGTGAGTACAGCATGACGAACATCGGCATCTTTGCATGGGCTGGATCAAGCCACGGGCTGCTTCTGCTGAACACGCAACAATTAATGGTTGGGAGTCCCCGTACCAACACACTCCAACCCGTGTCTGAAGAGCCAGCCTTGCTTCTGCAACGAGATCACGGCGGCCACATCTTGAGAGAGAGCATTCTGGCATCCGATGGAAGGGCTCGGCAGGCGAGCAAACATTTCCTAAACACAATGAAAAGTGTGGCCGGGCTCATCCCAGCTCGACTTTGGACCGTGTGACACTTTTCCTCACTTCCAATGAATTGCGCGTGACCGTCTGGACAAGGCGATCGCAACTGACTATGCCACATGCCTGGTAGGGCCAGGACTTCTCCTTCTCGGCCACCACTTGCCCCACCAAACGTGAGGCTTCGTTCTGATCCGCTACTTGAGCCGATCGAGCCTTCGTCTTCATCATCGGCATCGCTGGGGGCACGCAGAGGCAGGCCATCAATCATTTCTGTGGCTCAACAACTCAGCTCCGAGCAGTACAATCGCACCAAGCATCTTCGGTTGCATTTTCTTGAATATGGACTTTCTTGGTATCAGCTGCGTAGCACTCTCTTCTCGCCGAGGCAGCGATCTCGAGCAGGTTACACCGGCGGTACAGCCTGTCTTGCGGCGTGCTAGTCCTTGGGAATTGCGCACCTGATAAACACGAGTTTCCCTCCTCGGGCGCATCTCCAGTATCTTGAATCTGGGCTTCCTCGGTGTAGTGTGCACAGCAGATTCCTCTCGCCGACTCAGCGGCGATCTCGAGCAACCTATGCCAGCGGAGCAGCATGTTTTGCGGTGTGCCCGTCCTTGAGTAAAGTGCATCTGATCGAGACGTCCTTCAGTCCTCGACTCTCCGTTCAGTGTCTTGAGTCTGACTTCCTTGGTATTGACTGCATAGCTTTTCAATCACGCCATCTCAGTCGCAATCTCGAGCAAGTTGTGCCAGCGGAACAGCACGTTCTGCAGTGTGCTCGTCCCTGGGGAATGCGCATATGATCAACGAGAGCTTCCCTTCTCAGGCGCACCTCAGACCTTGGAAGAGAGATGTCATCGCTAGTCCATGCCTCTAAAGACGGTGGGCTGTCTTGTGGTGTGTGGCGATGCGGAGGATCCGGGCACATTACGCGAACTTCCCTCTTCGGGTGTATCTCAGACCTTGGGCAAAAGACGGTGTCGCCAGCCCATGGCTCTGAAGGGAATTGACTGCCTTGTAGTAAATGGCAACGCCGTGGGCTTGAGCTCGGGCTCGGGCTAGGTGGGGAAATGTGCAATGTTTTGCGCCTCCCATCCCGTGATGGCGAAGGGGAGTTGCAACATGCACTGGGCCACAGCAATCTTAATATTGTACAAAGGGGTCCCATCGTTCGGCAGCGCTCCTAGTTGCGACGCGACCCTAAGAGTCCTGGACTCCTTTGTCGATGCTGATTCTATGCTGTGTTGGCGATGTTCGAAGCTTTTTCATCTGGCTCGATGTCCGGGCGATAAGATTGGGCAGGAAGGCTGGACGCTGAGGAGGAACCACTGCATGCTGTGGGAAAGAACAATAAAGGAGTCTGTTTGCTTCGCGTCTTCCTTCACTACCTGTCGTGCCCGCGCTGAAAGTAAGGACTTCCATGCTTCAATGCATGCCGTGTGTGCTCTGGAAGTGAACATCCTTTGTGTGCCAGCCACGATATCCGCTTTTCGCTGCCCTTTGCGTGGGGACCACTGTCGAGCATTCTGAATGTTCGCCGTATGCGGTCTCCCGTGTGCGGATTGCCATTGAAGGATGTCTTTTGTGTGATGCATGCATGTTGTATTGGCATTGATGAAACAAGTGCCGACGAAAGTGTCGGGGGGAGACTTGTGACCGGGAAGTTTTGATGCAGTACTCTCTCTCTGCACCAAAACGCGCCGGTCCCTGCGGGGAATGTTTTGATGCTGCGTCCTCGATTGAGGAGTAGGAGGCAATTTGAGGAAGGAAACGCATTCCATAGAGGAGTAGAAAGTGTTTCCTGCCATGCTCAAGGCTTTGCGCAGCTAGTGGGAAATCTTGGTACAACATCGCTGCACCAAAACGTGCCATCTCCGCATGGCACGTTTTGATGTCCGACATGAAAATGGTTGAATTCGGGATCACACTTCGCCGCCTGCGCAGCGCGGAGACCAAGCAGAACCGGCAGCAAAGATTGACTTGCTGGAAAGTAGGAGAGATTGCAGCGCCAAAGCGACTTTGGCAGCTGACGTCTGTGCACTGCCGATCCATGCGGAAATGGTATCTCATCATGGGTGTCCCATGCAAAAAGGGTACATGGTTGTGATAGCACAGCAGAACTGATCCTTCGGAAACGGTATCTTGTCCCGAGAATGATGTTCATCCATATGTCCTCGTGCTGAAATGATACTTCATCATCAATCCTGCGTGCACAAATAATAGTGGTCGTGTATGAGCAAGCAAAGCATCAAGTCACTTTTTGCTCGAGTGAGCTTGCGATGAGGTTTTCGCCCCCGCAGCACACACCAAAAGGATGCTTTCGCCGGAGAAGGACGACATCGATGACAACGACGGCTCGATGCCACGCAAGACCCGCAGATAAGGATTGCGCAAACGTGGCACGTGTGAGTATAGACTGTCCGCCGTCCGAGGCAGCAGGAGGGCACCAAAATGGCCTGCGCATGCAATCGACTTTCTCGTCATCTCACTTTTGTTCCTTGCACTTACAACTTCAATACACTAAAACTTCCAAACACACAGGCCATCAGACGTGCCAGATTCGCTCGCGAGCGATATGAAGGCCGCGACCGAGGACGGAAGACGTAAGCCGACCCAGCATGCCGCGGAGAGTCGCCCGCTTTGAGCCGTCGACCGACACGCCGTCGAGATATCAATACCACGATCCAGCCGCGGGCATCGTCCATACCGACACATGGACCGACTCTCAGCGTCTCGGCGCCTTGAGAAAACACCTCAATAATGGCGAGATACACGCCGCCGTGTCACTCACGCGGTCATGGTGGCTCAACGAGGACGAAGTGCCAGGCGCACTGGACGACAAACTCTCGAAGGCGGTCTACGCAGAGCTGAAGGCCACGGTGCTCGACTCAGTACACACACGCACGCGCACGGCGCTCCTTGCGCTCAGCCGTTCTCCGCCCTGGTATGCCTCATGGCTGGACACGCTTTGTCTGTTTGGTCTGGCGGGATGTCAGAGTAAGAGATTTCTGGAACAGCTCGCAACGTTCGACCCGAATATCGGTAGGGATGAGGCGCTGGAGGTTCTTCGCGCCGCGAGAGCAAAGCGGAGAGCCATGACGGAACCGGGCAGAAACAGAAAACAGGCTGGCGCGCGCCCTGACTGGGTTCCGCGGGACTGTGGAGCAGCGCTCAAGCAGATGGGCGCTGCAAGTACATACAGCGGTAGGGAGGATAGTGAAAACTACGACGAGGCTTGCAATCCTACAGAGCGCAGCTTGAGAAGTGGAATGGTGGATAAGAGCCAGGGGATGAGCTTGGACGGCGGAAACGGAAACAATGAGCCAGCATCACCGGATGATGGAGGAATCACAGCAGATGAACCAATCATCCGAAATGATGAGCGCCCGGCGGTAAGAGAGGAGAACGAGACGCAGACGGAAACGAGCAGCCGTGAACATGATCACGAAGTGGGTGAGCCGACGTTTGGACATGGAGACATGCACGGCACGCCGACTCCGCGGACACCTTCTGTTGCTTGCAGGGTGAGACTAAGGCGACCGATGCGATTCGACTCCGACAGTAGTGGCGGTAGCCGCTGGCGTCGGTCAGTTGAGCAGCCGCGTCGATGGGAAGGCACACATGACGATGGCAGCCTGTTGTCACAGCTTACGTCATCAGCGCTCGACTTGGACTCGACCAACAACCTCTTCCAGACACCTCTGCCTCGATGGCAGCACTTCTCTGCGTTTAACTGGACCACGCCCCCCGTGTTGTATGACGACGACGACGACGACGACGCCAACGCCGACAACGCTAGTCTCAACGACACTCACACCGACGACTCGCCAACTGCCCTGCCTATCTCACCCACATTCGGCACGCTCACGCCGGTGTCCGCAACGTCACCAATGCCCACCATGAACAAGTCCAGCAAGCGCGGCCGCGACGATGAAGACGGCACAAATCGGCCCGCAAGCATCGGCTGTTCGTTCAAGAGAATCAAAACATCGCCGGCGACTGGCATGAACGGCCAGTACACCGAGCCTTTGACTACTGTGCATCTTGAACACTGGATCACAGCCATTGGAGCGACTGCTTCGGACATCAAGATTGCGCGTGGCAAGATGAGCGAGCATGAACAAGCAGCGCACGCAGGTTTGCTGGTGTCGCGCTACATTGGCATCGCAGAGCACGAATCACGATTTCTCATTATCTGCATATCACGCACGGCTGGACGCGTTCGGTGTCGCGTCTATTGTGATGGCGATCACCCTCAACTTGATCAAGCAATTGCTCTTGGCAAGACGGTCTCGGACGACACATTGCGGAAGCCCATGACTCCCGTGATGTCCTGCACTTTGGTGGCAGCAGACCCAACAGAAGCAAGTATGGCGGATCCGACAGCAGCCAGTATAGCCGACCTCCAAGAAGCGAGCACGGCTGTTGCTCAAGCCTGCGCAATGGTCGCCAGGCTCTACATCTCTGCCGGACACACCTCTCAAGAGCCGATGCCTGCACTGATCGGTGATCTCTGGGCTTCCGCAGTTCGTCAAGTACACGCCGATGCTCTCAACCCCGGCCGAAGTGCGCCGAGTACGCCTCCGACTTTTGCGTACAATCCTTCTGCGATCGACGCGATTCTTGACAAGACGCCTCCGATCGACGAGACTCAGTCGAAGAATTCGCATCCAGTCCATCCGAAATCGAGGTTCATGAACTTCCTCGACATCTATATCGATACATGCATGAATCAGAATTCAGAGGCGATTCGAGAGACTGAAATTGTGGCCACGAACGCTCACGCCATCTACGGACTCGCGCAGGCGAAGGCTGAAGGGGCCCATGCCGAGCGCTCCTCGCCGCGTGCTGAACTGGATTCCACGCTCAGGACACTGGACTCGGCCATAGCAGCACTACCGGCCACGTCTTCGGCTCACGCTGCGATCCAACAGCAGCGTACGATCGTCCTAGAGAATATCGAGCAGCTTGAAAATGGCCACAACTGCGGGCAGCATATCCAGCAGTCCATGCTGCAAGTGCAGGGCCAAATGTCTATGCTGCAGCGCAATCTCCTCGAGGCGCCGAACAAGCTGAAGGTTGACTTTGTGCAATGCATGCTGAACAAGATTGCAGATCTTGGCTTCCCAGTTCCGGATGTCGACATGGGAGACAGCCAAGACTCATCGTTGATCGACGGATGATCTGGACCCGACAAGGTAACATTCATGCAGCGATCGTGTAGGGAAAAGATATGCCTGCAGCGATCGTCTAAGGAGGTCACGATTTTGTCATGAGGTTCGGCTGAGTGACGAAATTAGGGTGGATGAGTGGCCGGCTGAGTGTCTAGCTGAGTGACTGAGCAAGAGAGGCTGCTGGGGTCCTCTTGTTGGGCCAGACTCGTGCGTCTCAGTCACATCCAGCGAGGAGAGCGTCCGCTATTCTCTGCTCCCTTGGAAGTACATGCATAGAGAAAAGTGGTAACACCTCGGAGGATACCGTCGTTCGTCCGCAGTGTACACACAAGGCAAGGTCGATTCGATGAAACAGTGCATATGTGGGATGATATCTGTTTTCCAAGGCGATCGATCAGCCAAGTAAAACGATATGTATGGCTTGTAGCACAGTGGTGATATGAGGAGACCAAGAGTCATGCAGTTGACCACCTGCCCCATCGAGAGCACCGACACCACTTTTCTCTGACCGATCCCATCGCCGGAATCTGTGCTAAAGCTGTCGATCGGTCCGTACTTCCTAGATTTCCTCACAAAAGCAATACATTGGCGTGCGTCCTTCTCCAAATCCGATTATCACATCAAGTCCAGGGAAGCAGTCGACACGTTTGGTGTTCGATCATGAGGCTCTAGTGCTTCCTCCTTTATTATGGGTGTATTCGTAGAAACTACGAATGAGCCGTTCAGAAACTCGTATCGTTTACTTAACGCGATCGAATGTAGCGGAAATGTCATTGCTCTTCTCTCCTGTCTCTCTTCTCTCTCCCGTCTCTCTTTCGGCCTTCTCTTTCCTGTCTCCCTTCTCTCTTCTCTCTTCTCCCATATGTCTCTAGTCTCCTATCTTTAGTCTCCTATCCCCTTAAACGGACGCTCTCACCTACTCACCTACTGTTTCACTCTATGTCGGGACACTGGGCCAGGACAGGATCGGGACGTACAGTACGGGATAGGACGAGACCTTGCTTGCATTGTTCGTCTTTTGATGGAAGTGAGAGCCCGGAACCCAAAACATCCGCACTGAGCTGACTGATGCCTGGAACGATATACGTACCTACGAGCAGTGTTATTGTGTTGTTCTTCGCCGCTCGGATTGCTACGGCTGTCCCCTCTCGCACGCCGCCGACATTCTCCCAGTGAGACTGGCAAGTCAGCAGTCGTGTTGGGCACCAGCCGTCGGGAGTAGTCGTAGTGGCACAAGCCCATGATTGTCTCGGCCTTTCTATTCTCGGTAGAACACAGCGTCTCAATGGTCCAATACTTCTTGTCGTGACGGCATCTTGAACATCAAGGTACTTCCCGTGTGCTGTAGGAGTGCGCAGCTCCCGCGAGGTACAACAACGATTCCTGCACAGTGCAAGTCTTGAACGCCGCACTTGTGGCAGGTGGTGCTCGGACAAGTCCTTTCTGATCTTCGGTAGATGGGTTGATGGGCTGTCTGCTCCCATCCTGTCTTCGCACTCGCAGTACGGTATAGGGAATGTATGGCTCAGGTTTACATGCAAGGTGATGAATCATGTTTCCTTACTCGCACAGCCAATCTGCCATGGGTCTATCTGCACTGATTCCAGGCTGCGGGGTTGGTCAAATCGTTGATCTTTGCTGCTCCATGTCTGAGTTACAGGTGAACGTACGTACGAGCATGTACGAACCGATTGATTGCATTCCGAGCAAGCCTGCTTGCTCGATCGTCGTTGGGAGGCACAAAGATTCAATTGACTGCGTCTGTACACTTCGCGAGCAACAAGACCTCATGGATGAGAAGCTCTCCATGCTCCCTTGTTGTCCGAATGTCATCAACTGGGCAGCTCTCGGTAGTGACGATTCGGATGGTCCAGCCTGGCGACCTCCATCAATTGCGTGGTATGCATGTCTGTCGGTCTGCGTGACAGTGCGTCTTTCGCAGAGGATGATTTCCACATTCAGATAATTCAGATATCTGACTGTCTGTTTTCTTTGAATGCACAGATGGGAAAATTGAATGATGCAAGGATGACCTCGTTCACAGACACCTGCTGAGCTCAGCTCTCCTCTCTGCCAGACTGCTCCCACGGCCTTCGTCTACACTGGGGCGAGAGCGTGTCATAACTGGCGAATGACACTGAGAGGAGTCTAGCATGGATGTCGAAGAGGCAGGCGACGAGGCTGAGGAGGTGTAATATGATTCTGAGAATCTGCTTCTGAGTCGCGGTTGACGGTGGTAGTGTTCGGAGCGGTAGTGTTGGTAGAGCCCGCCATCGGCTTGGTAGGTGGTTGATCGGGCCACTGGAGAACTCAAGACTAGAGCGTTCGAGACAGATGGCATTTCGTTCGAGCATAATGGCATTTCTTGTAGGTCAGCACGGAGCCAGTCACGATCCGCCCGGATGAAAGGCACGATCTTTGGCTGCTCATTCACTTCATCGAGTAAATCTACGCGTCGCTCTGTCTCGTGATCTGGTCGAGATTCGTCATGTATGAGATTGCACGTTGCTTCCAGCTGCACATGCAGCTTTCCTCAAAATCGCTTCATTTCGTGCTGCTTCGCCACTTGAGCCTTGAGCTTGGCGGTAGTTGCCTCTTGTTGTCGAAGAGCGGCTTCTGCTAATGCTAGTCGAGCTTCAGTGTCAGCAAGCAATACGCGGAGAGATTGGGCGTTGAAATGCTCGGCCTCATACTGTGCATCCTTTCTAGCGATGCGGCCGCGCAGTTCGTCCCTTGAGACCTCTAACCGCCGAACAGACTGCTCGAAGGACTGGATGCAATGTGTAGCTTGCTGCAAAACACTGTCATATCGAGACGTTTTGTGATGCCATGTAGACAGCTGTCGCTGGAGATCTAGTGCTCGATCGTCCCGTGCTGCCAGGGCACTTTCTTTGATTTCTAGCATGCATTGCAGGCTTGAAACCTCTGCTTCAGCATATCCCTTTCCTCGAGAAAGCTCCTGTATCCGATGCAGGTGCTGTGTAGTCAGTTCCTCTGCGCGGGCAGATTTCTCTAGGGCCGCTGCAAGCTCTTGCTGCTTCTTCGTTACTTGAAGTTGAAGACTAGCGATGTTCCCCTTGTGTGCGACGACAGCGGCTTCGAGACGAGATTTGGTCCGCCGATGATCTTCAAGGTCCCGTTCAGAAAGTGCGATTGTGGACTTTGCATCCTGGACGGCTTTGTTGAGCTCACAAATGCGATGCTCTGCGCGCTCGATCTCGAGCAACTGCTGTTCTTGCATGTTTAGTGATTCGGCCAGGTCTTTTTCCAGGCCTTTTTGGACATGCTCCGTCTCCGCGGACGCAGCCTCGATAGTCAATTTTCGATCCAAAGCCTCTTGAAGTCGAGACGCGATATCTGCACAGTTGGCGCAGGGACTACCTTTGGTAGTTCTGGCGACTCCACTGCCTGACATTGCTCGTCGCTCATGTACGATTGCAGGGGCAGGGTAGCGCAACGGCAGACGAGTATACATCTGCAGCGCCTTCTGCTCGTTGCCAAACTGTGGACTTGTAACCCACTGATGGATTCTGACCGAGAACTTCTGATAATCGAGCCTAGTCTTTCGAGACTTCCAAGGCCAGACTCTGTCAATCAAAGCATGCATGTCCTTGTACAGACCGAGGTGAAGTTCGGAATCCGTAGTGAGATAACTACACGGCTTGGGAATGGGGTGTGCGTCATTGCCGAACCAGTCGCAGATGCATAGTCTCTGCCAGATGTACCAATAGCCAGTAACTTTGTGATGTCCAATGTCGCCGAGTTCTGTCGCGTTGTTGTCGTTGGCGGTTGGGCCGTACCATTTGTCTGTCATGTACGCAAGTGCCATGATCTGCACTGACTGACCTGTGCGACCTACAATCGTGTGAAGCTGAAGAGACGGAAGAAGGAGGCGTGAGATAGGTTCGCTTCATAGAGACCTGTTTCAGAAATGCGAGCTTGCGAGTTGAGACAGGCGTGGAACTGGTTGAGCATTCGCGAGAGCAGTGGTACAAATGTCTGGAGCTTCTCGGCGCAGTACAAATGGCGATTCCCGCTTGTACTGTATGTTTGTTCCACAGATCAGGACGTGAATGATGTTGTTCGGGTTTCATTTCTATCGTGCGTGAAGTGGCCGCGCAGCCCACGGGCCAAGTGCAATGTTTTTGATCTGTTTTGATTCAATTTGATTGAGCCAAAATCAATCTCCTTGAAATCAGCCGAAACAGATGCCGACACTGGCCGCGGCCAAAGCCCGAACAACAACATCCTTTCCATCTCACCAAGCTTCACCACCATTTCATCAAGCTCATCACCATCAACACGCACGTACATTACCTCGCATCCTCGCTGCGGCTCTCACACCTTGTCTGCAATGACGATGGGCAGACTAGACACTCTCGTGAGCAGAACTGCTGCCGGACACGATCGCCTCACTGCCGTCTGCTGCTGGCCAGCGGCGCTGGCAATGGCCGCCATCATCTGTCAAGATGTCAAGGTATGGATGCCAGCACTCATGCGTGTATGAATGGCAGGTAGGCAGTCCCAAATACCATTATGCGCTTCATCTCTCCGTCTTTCCAAGAATACCATCTTGCTCCTGAGCAGAACCAGCACATCCAGGTGCCGACACCATGGAGCCACTTACATCAAAGATCCTCGGACATCTCGCCTGGACTCCCAATCAGCCCTGCCTCCACGACGCACTGTTCCACTTCTCCAAACAATCCACTATCCTCAAGAGCAAAAACAACAGCAGACGCAAAGAGCCCAAGAAGTGCCGCGCTAGTGGCATCCGAGCCCAACTCACCCCGTTTGCTGTCGCACGCCTTCTCGCCAGTGTGTCCGACTCAAGCGCCTCTCGCCATGAGGTTGTCACCAGGATGCTCGATCTGTTTGACATTGCGCGCTGTGAGAAACACCGCGCGGCCACTACGCGTCTTGGGCCGGGGCATGTGGCGGACTTTGAAGAAGCGGAAGTTCGACTCGTGGGGCTGGTGAAGCAGTGTACGGAACTGTCGATACGCGACGATGACGAGAATACCAGCACGGCTGAAGATGCTGCTGCTGATGGGCTGCACAACATGGCTACGCCAACAATGCACCACGCATTGCGCAGTGCGCTCGAAGAGTCGACCTTCACAGCCTCTTCGCTGCAGGCAATCGTTGATGGCATGCCCGCAAGTCCACATTCCTTCCCTTCTGATCTCTCGTGCGTGCTGACATGACTTCTCCCCACACAGTGTGCAAGCGTCTCACACTCAGTGCTTCCACAGCAGCAAGAACACCATTTCGCTCGTGTTCTGCAATCTGGCCATCTGCGACCCATTTCACTTCCCGAGAGTCCAACTTCATCCCACCCGGCAGCTGAACCAGCGGCACAACCAGAACCACCTTCTCAGGATACTTCACCTTCTCAGGACGAATCTTCTTCTCAAAACGAGACCGATCAACCACCTTTTCAAAACGAATCTGACCATCTCCCGACAGTCCAACAGATTGGCCCGGTCTCCCCACAGATCATCATCGGGGATGGTTTCTTCCCGCTTGATGAGGATGACACTTCTTACTCTGTCACAGATGTTGAGATTGAGGTTGCTCGTTATGGCGACGATGGCGAATGGGCATTTGACTTTAACGCAGCAGCTTTCCCCTCTTCGTCTTCTGCTGGCCTCTGACCCACCCGCAACGAGGCGCCAACCGGACCCGACTCCGTCTGACTTTGCGCCTGTTCTCGAGGGAATCCGTGGAGTAGGGCTGGATGGGTTTGCAAGTGCGGACGAGGGCGGAGGAGCGCTGGACGGCGCTGAGAAGGAGGGTGCTTGCACAGCATGTATGTAACGAGCCAATGTTTGATTTGCTGCATGAGTGACTGAATGCATGTACATTGAAGAGGGTGGTGCTCATCAGCACGCATACGTATAGGCTGTCTGGGTCTGCATCAGTCATGTCAAGTGTGTACAGCATGGCACGACATGATATACCTTGGAGCCCCGTCTCCATCTACGGCAGCACGGACCATGCTGAAGGGCTCCCGGCTGTGATGGTTGCATCACTTGATGTGTAGACATTTAGTTGGATTTGCAGGTTCATCGAAGCGAAGAGTCAAGAACTCATGATGTATGTTATGGTGACATGGGGCCTGGCATTGTGAGATCTCTGACATGCTGCGAACCAGGTTCACAAGAATTGCGCGACTTCCAGTCTGGTTGTGTCTGGCTCTCACAAAGTGTTCATTAAGCATGATTCCCACGCGTAGATGTGTCTCAAGAGTATCCTGTCTTCCATTACCCTTCACATGTAACCACGATCCGATAACAAGGGTGGGTGTCAAAGCATCAAGCGCCGGCGGGCATGATATGTCATGGCCGTGTCGTTCCTTGTCGACTCTTCCCAGCGCCTGCCTGCCCCTCCACTTTAGACACACCAGTCCAACCTAGGCCAATCCTGTCCGATCCCACGTGCCAGCCACGTGCTACGTGGCTGCCATGTGCGAACCATCTGCCGACCACGTGCAGACATGTCCCGTTCAAGCTTGAGCCAGCATCTTGACAGTCTCTCTCGCCCAGACCTCCGACGTGCCGGCGGAGTTGGTCTGTACCGAGATACACGTCATGACATGCTCGCAGTACACGCCCATATGGTCGGGGTATTCGGGGCACAAGGCCGTGACGGTGGTGCGGCCACAGATGGCAGTCGAGGTTGGCGGTGAGGCTGCCGTTGTGGGTGGCGATATCAGTGGCGAAGAAGAGAGGTCGCTCAGTCTGCGCAATCGGATCCAGAAGTCGTATGTGGTCACCTGGCCGCCGAGTTCGACTTGACCGTTATGGAAAATGACGACGAGGAAGATGATGGCGGTGATGATGGCGGCGCCGACGGAGAGAGACGAGGAAGCGGCGGGAAGGACGGCGCTGGCGGGTGGCGGTGGAAGTGGTCTGGTGCTGGAAGAGCAACATGAAGTAGTGTCGGAGGGAGAGGAAGAGGCGTAATCCGGCTCTGGCTCTGGCTCCGGTTCTGGCTCCGGGGCTGGCGCGGGTGCAGTCAATGTAACGTCCGCAGCGGCCTGTCTCTCTTTCCGCAGTCGAGCTTGTAGACGGGTTTGTCGAGGCGACATCGTGCGTCAGTCAGTCAGTCAGTCAGTCAGTCAGCCAGTCAGCAGATGGAGGCTTCTTCTAAGCAGAGACTTGAGCAGCAACGTGCTTCTTTTAAGCAGCAACTGGCTGCTTTTGAAGAAGAGGTGCGACATTGCCGGGCCTGCAGCATGTCTTTCGCCACGATTGCAGTATTCGCCTGTCTTTCGCCATGATTGTAGTGTGCGCCTGTCTTTCGCCATGATTGCAGCGTGCGCCTGTCTTTTCGACGTGTCTTTCGGTCAAAGACGCACGTGGCACAACAATGGCTCTGGAATGCCGGAATGCGGACGCGTGCATGCAACAAAGACGACGCGAGAGACACGTCCGCCGGATGTGTCTCCCACTTGCTGTCTCGGTCTGCTGTGCGTGAGTTGTCGCAGACGCAGTGGCAGAAGGAGAGCATGTCGTCGCGTGGGCGGAGAAGCGCGCGAATTGCGGCTCTGCACGGCAGACCTCCGTCTTCCCCGCTTGCCGCACTGCCATATCTCTCACCACCAAAACCACGACCACTACAGCAGCAACACCACCATGCACGACAACCGCCCCCCGACCTCCTCGCCGGCCGCCTCTGGCTCGTGGCTCTCAGCCTGATCGGCGGCCTCGCGCTTCAATCCGCCGTCGTCGCAATCACACTCCCGACCGCCGCCGTCGCACCGCCATGCCACGTCGCCGCAAACCCGAGTCACCTCGCACCATGCGCCGCCTTTTCCGACCTCAATCGCATCTTTGCGCACGTCGCGCCCGCCCAGGCTTCGGTTGAAGACGCCCCCTTGCCGCCGCACTTCTTCGACGACGCGCGCTTGCAACACGTCCCCGACAAACACATCGACCGTCAATGGCGACAATACTACTCGTACCGTGCCGCCGACGTCTTTGCGAATACACTGGCATACGATGCGACTCTGCAGAGTCACCTGGCACGCGCGGAGGAATGCGCGACGTTGAATCCATTGAGTCGCGTCTGGCGCTGGGTGCGCAGCACGAGGCACACGGACACGGACAAGGGCACGACTTGTGGAGAGGCCGAGCCGCAACGCAGCCTCGCATTGGCACAGGAGCAGCTGCTACTCTTGCTGGGCCAATGGACGGCGGGGCTCCGGGAGGACAGCACTCTTGTCCGGGATGCTGCGCTGCGCTCCGCAGACGCGCACTCGGGCCTCGAGTACCAGGTCCATGTCATGGCTGTGCTGGACGAGAACAACTCTTCATTGGGAGTCATGGCCGAACTGTACATCAAACGTGCCGAGTATGCTGCGTGGCTGGTGGAAGGGTCTCGGTGGACCTGTCGAGAAGAGGAGTACAATCGAACCATCCTCGCCATGGAAAGGATGAGCGCCGACATCCAGACCGAGGTCGACTCTGCCCTGAAGCACACCCAGGATCAGCACATGTCGACCGACGCAGCGGCCCTCTTTATCCACCACACCATCGCTTCTTGGATCACGAACGCTCCCGAAGTCTTCCGCAGCTTGATTGAAGGCGCATCCACGCGGGAAAGAGCTTGCGCAGAGCAGCACATGCACGCCGAGATGGCGTACTGCCTGCCCGTCGGCTTCGACGCGTGGGCCCACGAGGCCAACTCGACGACGTTTGTGCTCATCAACAATGGTACACTACAATACAACGAGACGACGGCGGGATCTGCACACCCTACTTGCGAGTCCATTCTGGATCCTCTGGGCCAAGGCTGCACAACACATCCACAGCGCATCTGGTGGGCATGGCACAACCAAGACAACTTGTCATCATCGAGCGGTGGTGATCCGCCGCCCCATCTTGCCGCCTGTGCTCCACTTCACCCTTTGACTCTGTCGCAGCACTGGTCCCGGCATCTCTGGCCGCCATCGACCCGTGAGGCTCGTGCTCAGCGGGTGAAGGACAAGCAGAACATGGGCGGGAAAGCATCGTCACCTGGATTTGCTTTGCCGCTAGATCCCAAAGCAGCTGGTGGGAAGCCGTGGTCGCTGCCGCCGTGGAAGGGCGTCATCCGCGTCAGTCGGGGTTGGTGGAACTCATGATTCTGCTTGCGGGGAGGTTGGATGTTTCCGGTAATCTTTGTAGTGATAGTTTGAGTTGAATTTCAGAAACGATACCCATCACGACTCACCGACTGACAATTCCGTCAGCTCCATGGACTGCATGCAGTATCAGGCAAGAAGGTCTGCTGCTCTCAGATCCCTCCCCACGACCATGACCATCAACATGAACCTGAACGAACACATCCTCCGACAGATCAGCATGCGTGCGTGCCGTACAGCAGACTCAAGCGCATCAGCTTTGCCAATCGTCGCGAAGCCAAATCTGCTGTCATCAAGGAAGCCACCGCTGTAGTCATGCTCGCTCTAGTCGGCGCAAATAGTGGAAGCAGACTCGACTTTTGAACTGGGCCGTGTCCCATCCAGGTTGTGTTGTACGATGCCAAATATACTTACCTCACCGTACGAGGGAGGCCTCGTTGATGATACGAGATGGTGGTTTTGTTCGGAATTCCACCTTCAACTGCGGCATTGACATCGATATCGACTTGGACTGCACACTTCAGGTCTTGGAGGGTTGTACTTACTGAGCGTGATGTGATGGTGATTGGTCTTGATGCAAAAGGTGTTTGCAAGATTTGCGTCGAGATCATCTGCCATTTGACACGCGTGTCTGTCAGAGTTCAGGATGAGTCAAGTGTATACTAACTGCTGATGTTCAGCGGCCTCTGACAATGTGTAGCGTTGTTCCCCTGTCTTCATCCTCAATACGAATGTACACGCCAGTCGGTTTTATCGTGATGAAGTGGACATCGAAGAAGAGAACAAGAGCGCAGTTTGAAGCTGTGTGTGATTAACTACCGAGCCTGGAACATTGTTGGTTTACGTGATGGTAGGTTTTGGAGAAGGTGTTCTGGAGGGAGCGGGAGGCTTTGGAACTGATGGTTGTAGAAGGTGCGGGCAGTTTTGATACAGCTCGTTTTGACAAGGCCTGTCTCGATGCCGCTTCAAGACGCATATTACAAAGCTCTCTAGAAAGATCTACTCCAAGATTCGAGTAAGGTGGGCGACTGGGAGACGGTAGAGGCACGTAGCTCAACGACGCTGTTGTTGTTGCACAGGCGACGGATCCACGAGTTGAGATGTATCGTGAGCCTCTCGAGTATCTGAACAACCCATCCGCTAGTATAGAGGGGTGGTTTGTCGGCGGCAAATCTCCTCCTTTTCAAAAGACAACGCGAAGTCCCTCTTAGCAGGTGTTGAGCTTTGCTGGTCGCGTCGAAGTAGTTCGACAAGATCGATTTGTTCTCCGCACTTCAACACCAACCGCGGTCATCGCCCTGCAGGACGCAGTCAGGAGGGCGCCTTCGAAACAGACACAGGACACATGTCACAGTCTCGGTGACAGGATATAGTGAATCCTCGACATCAGCACGCGAATCAGGCAATTCAAACATATGCTCGGAGACGAGTTTGCTGCTGGCAGAGGGAGGGGCGTGTGGAACAGCAGGAGATGAGGAGGAGTGTGTCGTAGAATCATGCAACAAGCTTCGTAAACTTGCGACGAACACACCACTCCGGAGAGATCACGCCGCTAAAGCACGTCCATCGTGGCTCTGCAGACAATTGCAAAGATGTCCTGAGCATGAGAGTGTGCAAGATGGAAGCGCGGCACGTTCACCAAGAACAGCAAGAACTACTCATTCCACCAGAGAACTGCCGGCTTGGGGCAAGATTGTCTTGTTATTTCACAGGCGACATCCAAGAAGGCAATCGAAACGACTCGCCCATGCACGACACGGGGAAGCTCGTCGAAACTCGACAGGCAACGTGTGCGAAGGCATTTCCAAAGAAGGAAGAAAGTAGCCGACGAGGAGAAGAGCACATGCCAGATCTGCTACGACAAACCGGTCAGCACAGCACTCATGACTGTTTGCATGCTACAATTGTGCTGCTCAGGTGGACAACTGTCCCGAGTGTCAAAGAGGGGTCGTGGCAGTAGTGCAGCTGTACGGCGTGAAAATCAATACTTCGTAAACCAGAAGTAGATTGCTCGTGCTCTCAGTGTGTGACGACAACCACAGCTCCGCTGCCTCAGAGGTCACATGTTAATGGTACCGTCGTACACCTGAGAGGGTTGCTTGCCTGCCAGTGTCGTGCGTGAGGCTGTCTTGACCTTGGTATTCTGATGTTCGCTGGCAGGCTGCTGTGCGTCGGGCTGGTCTGCCGGGGCGTGCTGTTGCTGTCTGCCAGGTTGGAACTCGCTTGTGTACGTGACGTGCTGATGGTGTCTTGTGTTTCACGACCAGCGCTTTGAGATCAGGGCCAGTGATGGCAACAATACCTGCATGCGCTGGCACGGAACTCTGCTTGCCCCGCACGGAAACATGGGCAGTTCGGCACGGAAATCTGTCCAGCTCGGCACGGAAATCTGCCGCTCACCACGTAAATCTGCATCTCGGCGCAGTTGCCCTTCCGACTTCCGCGTCACTTCTCCACCACCACACTCGCTCTCCTCCCTCCTTCCTTCTCTCGACAGTCGACAGCCACCGCCGCCGCAGAAGCCATCGCATCCCACCACGCCGACCACGAACCACACCCTTGACGAAACTATCTGCCGGCGAGTCGCATCACCCGCCGCCATGGCTACCTTGTATCGCAGGCCGACTGTGCAAGAAGACGAGGAGACTGGCCACTTGACAGGGACGTGAGCCACAAGTCCGGCCGATGCGCTTGACGTCTCGCTTGATACATTTGACCCTGACGGAGCCTTCGAGTCAGAACATGACCAACCTGGCATAATCTACCGTCTTCAAGGACGGCACGGAGACCAAAGCCATACTACGTGAGCCAGTGGAGAGGCCGCCTGGACCGTGTTGGAAGTTGTGCTGACTGCCGACGCGCTGCTTCAAGAGATCCTGCTGACTGTCACAACCACTTGCCACTGAAGCAGAAGCGTCGCCATGCAACAGGCGGAGTCGAGTATTCGGCATCGACAGCAATTGAAACCCCATGTCCAACACCAAATCCAGCAGGCCGTGCGCTGCTACTACACTCCACACCCACTGTGAACGCACTGGCGTCGTTCCCCATTTTCGCTGCTTAGTACCAAGCAATTCCTACTCAACTCGGTCTTGCGCCTGCCTGGAGAGCGACCACCGGCAGCTACATCCACACTCGAACACGCATCCTTCTGCTCAATCGCGACAATTTCTGTTCCCCGCGCTTTGCCAGACACTACCAGATTGCCGGCGCTCACTTCGCCCTCGCCCTCGACCAGGGATCGTTGCAGCCACAGCTTTCACCTACAGTCGATCCGTTGAGCGGCGGTGCTCTCCCGGACAGTGCTCCAACAACCTGTGGCCCATTAGTGTTACTGCTTCAGCTGCGCACTAAAGCGCGTTCAGCGACGTGAAAACTCCCTCGACGTCCCACGCCACAAACCATCACGCCGCCGATGGGTCGCATCGCTGAATCACATGCCGTCAAACAACCCCTCCGACACTGACGACTCCAATTGCGTCGCACCGGTGAATCGCACTGCTGGATCACACGGCCTCCATGACCACGATGACCTTCTCCGGAGGCTGAGACGGACTCTCGGGCAACAGCAATGAACGTTCCATCCCACAACACAAACGTGACATCCCGGTGCAGCATTCGAATGCGATGGCCCTGATCTCCCTGAGATGGTGCTTTCTCGCAAAAGGCTACTACAACGACAAGCGCAGAGGGTATCGCACTGGTGTCGTGACTTCCGCTGAGTGCCTTGGGTTAGAATTTGGTGTTCCTTCGAGCTGGCGCGGCCCAGCACTATCAAGGAAGACGAAAGTGACCTCTCCGTCCACTTGAAGTTCATGATCGCTATTACTACCAACAATCAATAATATGTGATTTGCAGTCCAACTCGAAGCCATCGCCAGCCGTTTGGCGTCGAACGTCAAACCCATCCACGCACCCCAAGCCTCCATCTTCTCCACCTTCACTTCAGGTTCCCAGCAAGATCTAGTGTCTAAGCCTGTGTTACGACGAAACAACACTGAATCCACTGCGCAGTACTGTTCGACAGCAGGCCAAGTTGCAATGCAACAGTCGGTGAGTGTCGCGGGAAGACGCGCCAAGCATCCTAACATGGTCACCACCGGGTGGACCGTGCTCAGCCTGCAAGTCCAGTGGAATCAAGCTTCTTGTCTCAGTTGCTGGCCAGCGTGCCATGACCTGACCTCTGGCTCTTGACTTATTAGCATCTCCTCGTGCTGGCTGCCGGCGCTGGCTCATGGCTCCCGAGGCTTGTTGTTCATATTGCACGTCGTCTTCTGCCTGGAGCTCTTCCATACAAAAGCTCTACCCTTTTCCTCGCCATCCCCGCGACAACGCGCTCACTCTCCTCCACTTCCAATTACCCAAACACGCTCACACTGCCCTCCCATCCACACCATCATGGCCCCGGGCCGTAAGGCGGCTCTCAAGGCTCGCAAGGCTCTGAAGGCCAAGCAGCAGGCATGTCAACTATCCTCAACATTGAATTACGACACTTGTGACCATACTCATCTCGTTCAGGACGATGAATACGAGCTCACCGACTCCGACATCGAGCTCGTCTCTGACGCAGAGTCTGAAGATGTGCCATCCGAAGATGAGGCTGAAGTTCGCTTCAAAGGCATGGCCATTCGAGACCTCCGCCGCAGTACGTTGTACACGCTGAGTGAACTTTACCTTAATGTCTGACTTCTCATCAGTTGCGCGCCATGGCAAGGGAAGTGGTATTCGTGCCACTGTTTCGTGGGCCTGGGCCGACAAGACATTCATCCTTCGTGACGCTCTGACCAAGTACGTCGGTGTTCAAACTCTCCCTCCATCAACTCAACTTACTATCTTGCGCAGAGGCTACAACTGTCGCTCTCTTCCGAATGTTCAGGACACTGTCGGTCTGTTGGTCCAATTCGATACTCCTTTCAAAGCCCTCGGCAAGACTGGCACTGCCGTGTTCCTCGACAAGGTTCAAGCTCTGATCGGTCGCATCGTCTCTGCTCAGACACTCGGTAACCTCTTTGAGTCGTCGACCATTGGCCGTCGTGGCCGTTCATTCGACTACAAGGTCCAGGTCGCTAGCGTCTTGCTTGACGCTGTCGGCATGCCTGATTTCGACTTTGCCTGGATCCAGGACGGTCATGTCGCCGATCACTACCGCAAATTCCCACAGATGGAAGACATCCACGTCCAGCACCCTCCTGTGACCCCGTCCGAGTGGAAATCGGCTGTCGTTCGTCAACTCAAGTTTTTGGGCGCCTTCACAGGGATCATGGTGAAGCCTGCTTTGGCAAAGCCAGTCGTAAGCGCCATCACCGGCAGCCGCCCCGCCCTGATCAGCGAAGAGGGGGCCTGGCAAAAGTGGCTGATGTACTTGCGATATCTCGCTGTCACTGCCACAAAGTATGACTCTTCGCAGGCCTACGAGGATCTTATAGCCGAGGTCAAGTGGAACTGTGGCAGCTACGACATGCTGAATGATGGTGCCTACGCTGCACGGTTGGTTCTGCAGTGCCTATGTCACGCTGATCTCACTGACATTTCTCACAGCATGGGCCAGCACTCTCGTGAAGGCAAGCTCCTAGCCTGAGGAGACACATGGAGATGACGATGTTTCTCGGTATGTGGATACTCTTGAGCTTCCTCCCGATCACTACTGACCAGTTCTCTTTGTAGCATACCAGCCGGCGCGGCGAAGATTAAATGCTCACGTCGATAGCAATGCGCTACATTGATCACAGAAATACCATCACGCAACGTTTCAGTGACGAACAACAACATCACAAGACACTTCAGGGACGAAGATCCGGCATGATGGGACATGAAAACTAGGCAAACACGAACATCATAACACAAGGCAGTAACAACCAACACCATCACACCACAATCCAGTAACGACCAACAACATCGCACCACAATCCAGCAACAGAACAAAACAACACAACAATTGAGTGACGAACGTCGGCTGGCATGGAACAGGAAAGACAGGCGGGTACAGCAAAACCAAAATCACAACACAACTCAGTAATGAACTTTGGGAGGGCAGGAGGATGAGGGGAGAGAGAGGTCACTCACACAGTCACGTTCTTTACGTCACAGCGTGATCCGGCTCAGTGTTTCTGGTGTACCTATCTCTCACGCAGACAGACACGAGCAATACAAACATGGTGCAGTGTTCGTCGTGCTTCTTCTCCTTGTCGATTGAGTGAAGCACACTCTTCCTTGTTCCAGCTCAGCTTGCATCGCCCCACTCTTGATATAGCCTTGCTGCTTCCCCACCGTCTACACCCTCTTCTGTGACGAGCAGAGGAAGATGGGTCGTCACGGACATCAGCCCAGGCAGACTGATCTGTCGGTTTTGGACTGATCGGAAGCGTCCACAAATCTTGCAGTTGTGCGATGAATGTGAATGGAATTCGTCAACCACCATTTGATTTCCTGTGCATTATTCAGTGCACGGTAAGATCGATGACTCCATTGAAAAAAGAAAGAAGGTCCTTTCGGATTGCAGGCGTCTATCGGAACAACAGATTCAGGCATCAGATCGAGCGCGAGGTGCGGAGAGTTGTAGTCGTGGAGGATCCCAGAAACTAGGCATGACAGGGATTGAGTATTAGAAGAGCAGCGAACTCTGCCAATACCACTTTGCGCCACTCCTCCAATGGGAATACGGACATCGCTGTCCTGCGATATGTTGATCCGTTAAATGCCCGCTTCGATCTTCCTCATGATACGATGGGCGTCGCCAATGTCTTTTGTGGACACAGCGGCCCCCAGACTCTCTGAGTCATTGGCAAGAGCCAAGACTTCAGCTTCATCCTTGGATGTGACCATGATCACAAACGATCTGAAGATTCAACAGCATTAGCACAACTCGCACCCTGTCGCCACGCCACCCGGGACAGAATTTATGCAGCGACAGTAAATGTCAGGGGTTTATGCTTTGCTTGTTATAGACTTGCACATTGTTTGGAATCCAGAAGAAGAAGATGTTAAGGAGCAGCAGACAAGCTGGCACAGATGGCAAGGATAGATTGGATTCCAGAACGCCAGAACAGACGAAGTTCCTGACCAGCTGCTGGTTTGCGCAGCGAAGAGAACATACGGGAGGGTAGTGGCAGAAGTACAAGGTCAGCAGGAGAGGGGGAGTTGAGGTGCGAAGCGAAGATCAGATCGGAGGTCGGGAGACCACTCCGCGAAGGGCCGCTGCTTGCCAGCTATCTTCGCCATCTACCATCTCATTCCACACACTTCCATACTGCATGCCTTCAAGCGCCGGCATGCTTCTGACGGCTCCAAAATGACTCCACGAACTCAAGCGTGGCCGGCTCGAGATGACGACGGAAATCTGGCAGAGGGAGTGACTCGCAGCACCAAAACGACAGACCAGCAAATTTTTGGGAAGGTGATCAGTGTCTTGGACAAGGAGAGCAAGAGGAAGAACCAGGACCAACGATGCTTATCACGATCTACTACCTAGCCTCCCTCCATGTCAGCATTGGCCTTTGTACCCGAGCCATCTTCTCATCAACTCCAGCGACGCCGTTCAAACCTCCTTGTAACACCGCCCGTATTAGTGCGCAGTCCTGCGCGACTGTTTCCCTCGCTTGCACGACCAGACGAAGGCGGAGCAGCAGGAGGCAGCGAATCCACTGTGCGTGCAGGAATCACAAGACCCCTTCGACTGGGAGGTGAAGGTGAAGGAGGAGTTTGCTGCTGCGGAGAAAGCAGAGGACGGGAATGCTGCAGGCGCCGGGTCTCGAGGAGCGGAGGAGATGTCTCTGGGATGGTGGGAAGTGGAGGAGGTGTCTCTGGGCTGGTGGGCAGAGGTACCTTCAACCCTCGCCGAGGAGGCGGTGGAGACTGGGGATTTGGCGAAGTAGCTTTGGGTTGCGGTGCAGGGGGGAGTACCAGGCATTGGCGAGGCGCCGGAGGTATTATCAGACCTTGGCGACGGGGTGGTGTGGGCGTTACCAGGCCGGCACGAGGTGGCGAGGGCAACGTCAAGCCGGAGCGAGTTGGTTCATGTCCTGCTGTGTGGCCTTGAGTCGAAGGTGAGGGCATTGCTAGACCGGCACGAGGTGGTTCGAGACCTGGTGTGCGGCCATAACTCGGTGCTGCTGGTGTCATCAATTTTGAACGTCCTGCCGACTGCGATGGTGCTGAATTTCCTGAACGACCTCGCACCGGTGATGCGGACGGAACAGGAAAAGAACCGGGAAGGTGGCTGGCTTGGTTGCGCACTCGTGTCGAGTCCGCGATGTTGTCTGGAACAAGCAGCTCCTTCTGCTGAGGTTCTTGTTTTACACTCTTTTGGGATGGTGGGCGAGCTTGTGCTGATGGTTCAGCATCTTGACTCTCGGACTGATCACTTGGGTCCTCCGCTCGAGTGCTTGGGTCCTCCGCCCGAGCGTTGGTGTCCGCTGTCCGACCTCCTGCGTCGCCCTCTCGAGCTCCTGCGCCAACACCTTGAGCACTTGCATGCTGCACTCCCTCATCCTGGCCCGCCACCGCCACATTACCAACCGGCGCTGCGTACTTGAGACGGCTGCGTTCGTATTCGTTCAGAGCACTGATGCGCTGCTCCGTACAGCGCTTGCACCACGCCAGGACCTTCGAGATCAGAAAACCTTTTTCGTGCTGCGTGTACTCAACGCCGGCTCGGACGGGCCAGATGGTGTCAAACGTGTCATTCAGCGTGGAAGGCTCCATGTCCAAGATCACACCGGTGTGGTGCTCTTGGGCAATGTGTAAGAGTCGGAGCTGCTGCCAGATGTACAGGTGGAGATTGAAGCCTTTGGTGATTTGGCCGCGTGCTGTCCATGGCTGACAATCTTTGACGTTGTCGTCGTTGGATCGGAGGCCGAAGTGCTAGGGGCAGTCTGCAAGTCAGCAAGCAGTTCTCACGATCAAGTAATATGCAGTGCGTACCTTGTCGCCAATCTGGTAGGGGTGACTGGAGGCGGCCATGCTGAGACCGTGTGGCTGAGATGCGGAGGCGCACACGCACTGCAGACACTATTCCAATGAAGAACCACCGCAGACCCGATATTGATGAAGACGCACAGCAGATACACTTTCGATCATGAAGCACCGCACAGAGAGGAAATACTGCAAAGACGATGATGGTGAAGCACTGCAAGTACTGTGTTGATGTAGGAGCACTGCGAAGCATATCGTGACACAAACATGTAGAGCCCTGTCACGGTCGGTCGTGTCACTGTGGCCTTGTCTGTGTCACTTTGCGCATGCACCGTGTCACGACCAGATACAGCTGTCGACGTGTTTGCTGCCGTTGGTGTTACACCATACGGGTGGCGCCGTCGGCGAGAGACAACAGCCTGGAAGAGGAAGACCTCATCTCTGCTCACAGCGATGAAAGCGGCATGCACCAGGACCAGCTTGAAATCTCCACTTTTAGGAACTGCCGGGAGATGTGTATCTTGGTGCTGGACATGGCCATTTCGCGCGAGTGCTCTGATGCGATCGGCAGTATGGCGTGCATGGGCTGCTCGGATGCCTGCATGTATCCGTCTTATTTCGCCCTGGTCCTCTGGCCAGCGCCATGATCTTCTGGCCAGCGCGCTGAGCACATTGCCAAGCGCATGGACATCATCGTTGGAACATATCTTCTCATTTACTTTTCAACTGCTGTTTGTCCATCCTCTTCTCTCCATTTTCCCTTACAGCCAGTTCATCTTCCTTACCATCTTTACTTGCTGCCTGTTTCTCTTCCTCTTTTCCACCCCGCCTACCACTTTCCCTCCCCTTCCACCATGGCCCCTCCAAAAGTCAGTGTGCGATCAACCAAACATCGATTGCGTTCTAATCAGGCTACAGGTTTGTGGAGCGGTGGAGATGGACGACAATACCAGCATTGTCAATGGCACCGATGACACCACCGCCTGTCACCTGTGGCTCTGGCAGCAGCTTCGCATCAAGCAAATAGTCGAAGAGAACGGCAGAAACTTTCCCGACGATGTGCTCGACATCCACGACGACGAAGACTTCATCAAGTTCATCTTTGGAGACATCTGGCCCAACCCGACTCTTCAAGAGCATTATGCTCTGGCCAGCGTTGTCGACAGGTGGGTGCGCAGCGGAGACATTGCGCTCTTCCGTAAGCCAACTGCTGCCCTCGTCAACCCCGATCCTGGCGCCCGGCCAACAAGAAGCCATGACGACGATCACTTGGAGCGACGATCACAGGCTGGCCGCGTCGAGGGCTCCGGCTATGGAGATGGGCGCGTCAGTCAGCACACGTCTCAATCCGCCAACCACGGCCCCGGCTACCGCTCGCCGCACATCGATGAGGGCTACTCGGAGTATGAAGGAGATGACGACGACCAGGCTCCAGGAATGCAAGTCAACAGCGGCTACCAAGCCTACGGTGTCGACGAGGACGTTGGCCAACACCCATCTGGTCCGGACAACGCCGGCTCTGCTCGCCACCCGCCGCAAGTCAACAACAGCTACCGAGCCCACAGCGTTGACGACAGTATCGACCAACACATCTCTCGACCTGACGAGCGCCGCTCTACTCTCCTCCCGTCGCGAGTCAACGATGGCTATCACGCCTATGGCGTCGATCAGGACGCTGGCCAACATACGTCTCGAACTGAGAAGGCCGGCTCTGTTCGACGCCCGCAGCAAGTCCACGACGCCTATCAAGAGTATGAGGGACATGTCGAGGACGGGGCTCGAGACGACCAAAGCTATCCTCCACTCGACATCCAGGGCTATTCCCCAGTCGGTAGACAAGGTCCATCAGCTTCAACATCGACAGCAGGTCGTCAGGCATCCGTCTCTCCCACCTTGTCGCGACAGACACTGGAACGCACACCCGCTCGTACCCAGCAAGGCATGAATTCTCCTCGTCATCAAGACATCTCTCGCTCTCATAGTCCATCAGGAGTCGACAGGGCAAACCGCCGGGCAGCCGGCTACGGCACTGCTGCCAGTAAGCACAACACTGAATCTTTCGCCCACGCGACATGCTGACGATTCCCTGTAGACTCTCGTATCACCCCACCGACGAGCAGATTCGATCACAACCACGACAGCAATGCCACTGCCGCCAGTAAGCACTAACTCAGCCCAGTCCTTCAATCACATGCTAACAAACCCCTCTAGACTCTCACATCATCCCACCGACAAGCAGATTCGGTCATGACCGCGACAGCAATGCTACTGCCACCAGTAAGCATGAGTTCGGCCCAGTCCCTCTCCAACATACTGACAATCTCACTGTAGACTCACGCATCACCCCACCGGGTGGCAGTCGCTTCACCCCGCCGAGTGGCCGATTCGATCACAACCACGACAACGTCGCAGCGGGCGGTACGCAAAGTCCCGAGGTCTGATTTGCTCTAGCTACTCATTCTGACATTGTCATCAGGTCCAGTCGACTCCCGCCGCAATGCGCAACTTTCTCCACGCCCAGGAAACGGCGTAGGCAATCGTCAGGGTGAGCGGTCACCTTCAACTCCTCTCCGCCGTCAGCACCCACAACCAAGCCCAGTGCCAGACGACACAGTAACGGGTCTTGAGGAGGCATTCGGCAGCATGGGATTGAGTCCAAGGCAGAAGCAGAACGCGAAGCGCCAGCTCCAGTTGCTGGATCAGGTGATTCAGAGTGCTGTTCGTCGCTGAGATGGTTGTCGCTGAGATGGTCGTCGAGCGCGGCAGGAGGACGACAAGAGCTGCTCTCAAGGCCTGCAGGGTTCGTCGCATTGGCTCTGTACTTGTAGCTTAGATCCTCGTGCGTGTTGACGTCGCTTTAATCAGCACCATAGGTTGCAAACGAGGGGGTGAGTAATGCAGCTGCACGCACACTCTAGCCCTTACTTGAAGCGATCGGTATTGGGAGGACAGTAGTTCAGCATCGCATACTTCTGCTGTCCGGCTGTACGCCACAAAAGCCAGGATACAATGTAACAGGATACACAACTGTCCCGTCTCTGGTAAAGTCTAGTACAGATCCCGCGCCTGACTTCAAACATCACCCTTGTAGCAATTCGCGTCAGTACGGGCACCCCTATAAATCTCAGCGGCATATCCACAGCGATGCAATCGAGTCGTTCGTATCGACTCTCCTCTCTGTTATCGTATTTGTCCGAATGCCGATGCCTAGGTCCTCCACGAATACGAGCAGGATCTGGAAAACTGGGGCAGAGACGCGGAGAGGAGCTCGACGGTAAACATCGGGGAGGCCGACATGGGAGGCTGACTCAATGGCCATATACAACACGAGGAAGAGAGCGGTGGGCTCGAAGCCCTTTATGGATCTCATCCTCGCACCAGATCCGGTCACGAGGATGAAGACAGAGATCGGTCAGAAGCAGTTCGGATACAGCATCATCCAGTAGACCTACAGCCAGGCAGTGCGTAGGAACTTTCCTAAAGTCCAATACCAGACCACGTAGGCCCTGGCGTAGATTTTGCTAAAGAGGAGAAGCCCGATGCATAGCGTCGAGCGCCTATGGGTTGGGAAAGTTGTGCCAGGACACGTTCTCTTGCAAGCCAATTGCCCTTTCAAACAAGGTCTCGCAGCGTCGTCGTTGTTGTGTGGCAGACGACACGGGCTTTATGCTCGACTGTCATATCTTAAAAGGTCAAGAGCACTCCAACGCTCAGGAGTCTTGTTATCGATGTCTTTGTGCTCTCGATTCTGGCTCAGCATCTGTTTAATGAGTCTGCTAGTGGCCCATGTGAGACCCACACCGTATTGTGCCTCGAACAGGACGACGGGACCGTCTCTACGATCCAGATTATAGACGCGCGGAAAGCATAGCATTGTCTTCTTGCTCGTTAACGTACTAGCGTTCGTGATCTCTAGAGTAAGTACTATTCTCCGAGTACGGGTATGCGGTCATGAACAGTGTTCCCCGAGTACGTATACATAGTAGTATACTCGTTTCTGCAGGCATGTATCGTAGCCTTTGTTCGACCGAACAGGAGGTATGAAGAACATCAAAGAACTTGTAGCACACTATACTTCGAGGTATAGAAGTCGGATTAGGCCTCGAGCCTGCAGATCTGGAATGTTCTGCTCTGCCTCGGGCTTGGAGTCCCGGTCCATCTTGATCATTGCCAGTATACTCGATGCCTCCTAGCGCATTTGATACAGGGCTACCGACTCAAGCGTCGAGCGTGGTTCAGCGCTCGGTTGCAGATATCGTACAGTCGCCATGTAGCTATAGGAGTCCGAGACGCGGTGACAGCGTCTGCGAAACGCTTCCATTCGGCTTGGAAAGGAGCAAGATTGACGTCCAGCTTCGATCAAGGTCTCGTCTTTGGTCGATGTGTATCGAAGCTCTCCAAGTAGATGCTGAGGCGTTGTTACTGTTGTTGGCGTCAGTCTTTTGCTCCTCTCTTCGAGATCCTCTTCACGAATCAGCCACGGTTACGGCTTAGTCGTATCAGGTGAGACACTCTCACCTGATGTGACTCAGCGCCAAGCTCATTCATTTCTTCACATTCTGCTACATCGAGGTACCCAACCAGCCACGCACAAATCTTAGCCTGGTTGAGCCAGAGCGCAGTGTTTATACACCAAGCTTTTGCGCTTTGAAGTCAAGTGAAGTTGAACCAAACATATTCCCTTTCCTCCTTATGCACCAGCCGAAACTAGACATGTGGTGGCTTCTTTTGATCGTGACCACCGTGCGAGTCCGACAGGAAAAGGATTGATACAAGATATGGTGGTCTTGGAGGTTTAGACGTGAGGTGCAATTTTGGCTGCCGCAACGCATCACGCCACGCAGCATAACATGCAGTCGCGTGCATGGCATTGGAGTGCATACGGTCCGGGCCAGACAGATCTTGAAAGGCTCCGACAGTGCAGATCCGGCCACGGACTACGCGGCATTGAATCTCTGGGGTCTGCCAACGATTTCTAGGTAGCAGGGCAGAATCCAGCTGTCGGTCATTGAGCTTTCAACTAGCGATCCCAATGGCCTCGCCGGCGTGGGAAGATCTACTGACATTGCCAGCGCAACACATATTGCAGGCAGCCGCCACTGACATGCAGACCACTCCGCGCCAACATCATTGAAATAGCCCTCGGAGTACTCGCGACCACCGCCTCTCAAATACGACGAACCTCTAAAACAGCGGAGCTACCGGCTCTAGTGTTACAGACGCCTGTCGACCGGGCGGCGGCGACGTCGTGTTCGGCAGGCGCGCGCAATCCATCTCATCACACGTCCTCCAATTGCAACCCAAATCGCGGCTGAGAGAGTTCGCACGTACTCTTGATAATGGCCGTTCGGCGATGCACCTACGAATACCTCGTTACTCTGTCGCGCAGCAAGCTTGTCACTTGGCCTGGCAACCTTCCTGCCATCGAGCAGTAGATAGTGTACGAATACTAATCAAGACGGACCACTAAGCACGTTGCAGAGCCGATTGCAGGAATTGATCGTGATCTTTGCTTTGCCGAGGGGGGCGAAGAGGCTTATATGTGCTGTCCAGGCAGCATCTGTGGACTCTTCCTCGTCCCTGCTGGTTAGCTGGCTGTGTATCTAGGTCCGAGCTTTGTGCATCTGCATGCGATTTCTCCTGCCAATGACTAGTACGACAATGCGGAACTTGATGAGGCGATCTCGAGGAGCTGGAAACTGTGCAGGTTGCTGGCGCTCTTGACCAGTCGCCAGGCAGGGATCTAGTTGTGACGTGCAATTGTCCTTGGCAAGGTGCAGACCATCTTCGCAGTGATCATCATCAGGTCATCACGCCGAGCGTGAAAATGTCAAAGACATCTGCTTCTACGACAAGGAAAGCATCGCTGCAGAAATGTGACAGAGAGGGCTTGATCATTCCTGCCGCAAAAGATCGATCTCGAATTGTAGCTCTACGTCTGTAAAAGATGTGTTGTTGATCGCCGTCTCTGGACCCTACATCAGCCCTCCCCAGGTCACGATGCGGACTCTTCTTCTTACTCTTCACCTCAAGTAGCAATCAGGTGGTAACCGTCGTTTGGTCGCCATGTCCGCGCATCTTGAAATGGGGGGCTCCTTTTGTTGCTGATGATGCGAGACTCTTGGCTCAGTGCAATCCTACCGGCACGGACAAAGGCGTATACAGCCAATGGGGCAATCTACCATTGGTTGGAGTAGGCAAGAAGGTACGTTCAAAACGGTGGATTCAGCCGTTGGCTTCAACTCTCACGCAGATGAGAAGTGCTCACCCAGAATGGCGAGAGTCCTTCGGCTTGTGAGGTGTGAAATGAAGGTCTCCCGATGCCGCTGGGGGGTGGGCGGGTCGAATCCAGCATCATGCGTCACATGTTTGAGTCGTCTGTCCGAAGAATGGTATGTCAGAGCGTGTGCCGAGTCGCGATTGTGCCGGGCGCTGTTCATCAACATGAGGAACCGGAACTTTGAGACCACAGGCCATCGATGAACCCAAGGATCTCCCACTCGACTTGTGGCATGTATGTACACGACACATGTGTGGCTCATGTCCCAATGAGTCTCGCCGTGGTGTTGCAAATGCTTGAGCATCTCGTGACATATTTCGTACTGACCGGGTGGGTGTGGTGTGTCCGAACTGGCCGTCTGCACACAGACACTGCCGGCGAGCGATGTACATCACCGGATCATCTCCTGCCTGGAGCACCCGCTCGGCCGCGCCCACGCTGAAGCAGCGCTTCGAATGTGCAACCCGCCTGACCAACAGCCGTCCATCCCTGTCTTCAACACTCGCGCTTCACGTCATGCATCCGCCGGCATCGCCAGGCCGCCGCCGTCAGGCCCCAAGCACACGCGCGCATGGCCCTCCGTGTGCAGCTCTTCGACCCCCGAGACGACAAGCGGCGCGGACACGGTGTTGACACCCGCCCTCAGCGCCCAAACGGCAGTGCTGAGCACAAAAGTTTGAGGCGTGGCTGCGACACGCACACCGTTAAACCACCCGCATTTGCGTATCCCGAGGCAGTAATCGTGATTGTCCCGACATCTTTGGCCTTGACCATCTTTTTTCCATCTTCCCTTCCCCGAGCTCTTTTCTCGTGCTTCGGCGGGACCCTTCCTGTGGGTGCACTGTGTCGGGGCCGGGGAAGTCGGAAGGCTGCTGAAGCCGCTGGGGGAGGTGGCGTGGCCAGCGAGGCAACGAGGAGTCGATGTGTGAAGAGTGTGGAGTTGATCGAGAAGCGTGTGGGCGTTGGTAACGTTAGAACTACTCGAGAGGGGAGATGTTCGAACCACGCCACACTAGCATCCAACCAGCGATGATAAGCGAGACACCAGTGGTTCCAAACCAACTCCATATGACGCCTATCGAAGAGAGTGAGATGGGGGTGGGTACCCACATAACTATAGACTGCCAAGAGTGAAAACTCTGCCCATGTAACCAACACAAAATCCATGTAACCTGATTACAAGCCACCCATGTCATTTGGCTTCAACATACCTCCCTTAGCTTAATCCTCTAATAAAGCTAATTTATCTATATAGTAGCTTTATTACTTGATTCTAAGGCTCGTTCTAAACGATTAGAATGATCCCTTAGGCAGGTTCTTAGTAAACCCATTAGCGCGTTGCTTGGCAGTAGTAATCTATTTAACTTCTAGTCTACTAGTAAGTGTTTCTTAGCGAATCTAATATTAATAGATATTAATATGCCTTAGGGTAGTATTAAGTAATCCCTGCCTATAGTTAGCAATATTAACCGCTCTCTAATTGTTATAGTAAACCTTTATGACCTTAGTAGTATTACCTACTAGAAACACCTTCTTAAACTCTTTAAATAGCCTTGTCTACTAGTAGCTACTACTTGTAATAGTAGATAGTACTAAGAGCTCTACCTTAGTAGTTAACTTAGTAACTGCCTTCTGCTTATTAGCCTACTAGTTAATAGCAGCCCTATATATTATTATTAGGAACCCCTAAGAACTCTTCCTATTAGGGGTAGTTCTAAAGGAGGCATCTATATAGAACTCTAGTAGTAGTTTGTCTCTATAGACATAAATCTTTATATCCTTATAGCTATAAAGATAAGCGATTAGGTAATTAGCTATATCTATATAGGCCTTGCTTAGGTTCTATAAGAACTATAACAATATAGTATA
Organism: Septoria petroselini; assembly: GCA_022559915.2. Taxonomy (NCBI): domain Eukaryota; kingdom Fungi; phylum Ascomycota; class Dothideomycetes; order Mycosphaerellales; family Mycosphaerellaceae; genus Septoria; species Septoria petroselini. The sequence continues at coordinate 63,048 of JAFJTQ020000098.1, forward strand.
TACCTTTGCTACATTAGGCCTTACTAAGATAGCTATATAGCCAATTAAGCTAACCTTTATCTAATAGGCTTTAATAAACTCTAGCCTTACCGTATCTTCTATAGGTACTAGTTTGACTATAGGAAGTAGAGTATCTAGAAACCGCTTCCTCTTATAGACATTAAACTTAATTCTAATACGTATTAGGTAGGCAGTTTAACTTAGGGTCTATTAGAATATATAGGACGATCTAATAAGTTAGTTGCCTCCCTAGAGGCAACTAGTACCTTAGGCATTAAGAGTCTTAGTAGGAGAAGAACTTCTTCTCCGCCCTCTCCCGTAGTCCTAGGTAACTAATATAATTAACATATTGGTTCCTACCTCGAGACCTACCTATCGGGTAACTTCTACTACGTATACGAATCTAAAGTTATATATTAAGCCTACCTAAACTTAACAGGTTATGAGCCCGGGTTTTGTAGACACCTAAAAAGCGGTCCAAGGTAGTATAGGTTACTCCTATACCTATTAGACTTTAAAAGAGAAGCATAAAAGGACAGGGAGACAAGAGGCATACCTATATATAGTATATAGGAAGATCTAGAAGATCCTAAGAGGCTTAGAAGTCCCTAGATATATATATAAGCTATAAAAGAGCCTTATAAGGCATACTCTATAGAGAGAGTATAAAGAGGAAAGGATTAAGTCTAGGGTACTACTATAACTAGACCCTAGTACTAAGTACTACTAATACCTTGAGTCTATTAGCTAATAGCTTAAAGAAGGACTTAAGGAAGTTAGAAGGCATTATAGAGCTAAAGCAATCTATAGGAAGACAGCTCTCTAAGAAACTATTAAGGGACATATTTATTTCTAGGGAAGAGTATTATATAAGGAGTTTAGGGTTTTAATTTATAAAAAGAAAAGATATGGATTAAGAAAGTAGATATAGTAGGAGAAGGGCTATACTAGTCCTATCTAAAGAGAACTAGAGAACATAGTTTAGTATACTATAGGACTATCTTAAGGGCCAAGAAGTCTTCTAGGTTATTACTAGAGAACCTTTACCTAAGAATAGCATATCTTACGCCCTATTAACACCTAGAGTCTAAGGCATTCTTAAGTTAGAGCATAGTTATCTCTAGAAGAAGTATAATACTAAAGCTAGGTATGAAATTATTACCTACCTCTTAGAAGATAACTAGGATAAGATTCTAGAAGAAAGAAGAGCAAGGGATGTCTAGGATAAGATAAAGGCTAAGTATAGTAAGGTATATATAGCATATGCAATAACTCTAGTATAGGAGTTTATTAACTTTTAGATAATAGAGGAATAGACAATTAGAAAAGCTTAGGTTCACCTTAGGAACCTTATAAGAAGGATTATAGAGGTGGACCTATAGGAAGCCTACTATAAGCAACTAGAGAGGAGGCTAAAGCACCTACTCTTAGCATTACTAGAGGTATACTAAAGCATAAAGGATACTATCCTTACTTAACCTTCCCTATTATATAAGAACTTACTATAGCTGCTTAAGTCACATAAATCTAGACTACTAGTTAATCAAGAGACTACTATGTTTACTAAAAGGGGGCAAAACTATAGAAAACAAAATAGTCCCTAGCCATTTAAATGCTTCCTCTATAATAAGGATTATAGGATAAAAGACTGCCTAGGCCTCCCTATAGTAAGGAAAGTAGCCAAGACTATAAGATCTAGTAGAGTTAAGAAGAGGTCTTTACCTCTAAGAAACAGAAGAAGATTATCCCCGGAGAAGGATAATCTAAAATCTTTAGTAAAGAAGCTTAGCCTTAAGGTCTAGGCCTTAAAGAAGCTAGG